>ONZH01007050.1:0-41192 GCA_900303285.1 Rhinella marina | reverse complement strand
CCTGCAAAATCCATATTTTGCTGTTTGCCTCTAGGGGCCTGCTGTGCGCCCATACAGCGGGTTACAAGCACAAATGGGGGTTGTTTTAATGGGGGGAAAATGTGGGAACATGTATTGGGGTGCATTTTCTCCTTTAACCCCTTGTGAATCTGAAAAATTGGGGTCTGCTTGTAATTTTTCATTTTCACAAATGTGTGCTTTGAAATGCTGTTACTTGCATTTCTGCCTTCTGCGGAGACCCCAGTTGTAAAAAAGTACCCTTTCTACCACTTAAAATGTCCGTACTGGGGTGCTCTTTCCAAATGGGGTCACTTCTTGAGGTTTTTAAATTTCTGGGGACCTCAGGAAATTTTTAAATGAGACATGGCACTAAAAAACCATGTTTGTTAATTCTGGCCTGCAAATCCATATTTTGCTGTTTGCCCTCTAGGGGCCTGCTGTGCGCCCATACAGCGCGGTTACAAGCACAATGGGGTGTTGTTTAATGGGGGGAAAATGGGGAACATGTATTGGGTGCATTTTCTCCTTTAACCCCTTGTGAATCTGAATAATTGGGGTCTGCTTGTAATTTTTCATTTTCACAAATGTGTGCTTTGAAATGCTGTTACTTGCATTTCTGCCTTCTGTGAGACCCCAGTTTGTAAAAAGTACCCTTTTCTACCACTTAAAATGTTCGTACGGGTGTGCTCTTCCAAAATGGGGTCACTTTTTGGGGGGTTTCCACTGTAGGGCCAGCTCAGGGGGTCTTCATGTGCGACATAGCTCCCAATTATTATTTCAGCTAATTTCACTCTCCAAAAGTCATATGGTGCTCCTTCCACTGTGAAGCCTGCTGTGCGCCAGTACATTGGGCTACGAGCACATATGGGGTATTGCCGTATTCGGGGGGAAATGGTGATCAAAATGTGGGTGCATTTTGTCCCGTTACCCTTTGTGAAAGTGAAAAATGTGGGTGTATAGCAACTTATTTGTCAAAAAATTGCAATTTTTTCATTTTCACTTCCGCGTGAATCCTAATTCTAGGAAAAAACCAGTGAGCTCAAAGTGCTCACCCACACACCTTGAAAGATTCCTTAAGGGTGCTCTTTCCAAAATGGGGTCACTTTTGGGGGGTTTCCACTGTAGGGCCAGCTCAGGGGGTCTTCATGTGCGACATAGCTCCCAATTATTATTTCAGCTAATTTCACTCTCCAAAAGTCATTATGGTGCTCCTTCCACTGTGAAGCCTGCTGTGCGCCAGTACATTGGGCTACGAGCACATATGGGGTAATTGCCGTATTCGGGGGGAAATGGTGATCAAAATGTGGGGTGCATTTTGTCCCGTTACCCTTTGTGAAAGTGAAAAATGTGGGTGTTAGTAGCAACTTTTTTGTCAAAAAAATTGCAATTTTTCATTTTCACTTCCGCGTGAATCCAATTCTAGGAAAAACCAGTGAGCTCAAAGTGCTCACCACACACCTTGAAAGATTCCTTAAGGGGTGCTCTTTCCAAAATGGGGTCACTTTTGGGGGGTTTCCACTGTAGGGCCAGCTCAGGGGGTCTTCATGTGCGACATAGCTCCCAATTATTATTTCAGCTAATTTCACTCTCCAAAAGTCATATGGTGCTCCTTCCACTGTGAAGCCTGCTGTGCGCCAGTACATTGGGCTACGAGCACATATGGGGTATTGCCGTATTCGGGGGGAAATGGTGATCAAAATGTGGGGTGCATTTTGTCCCGTTACCCTTTGTGAAAGTGAAAAATGTGGGTGTATAGCAACTTTTTTGTCAAAAAATTGCAATTTTTCATTTTCACTTCCGCGTGAATCCTAATTCTAGGAAAAACCAGTGAGCTCAAAGTGCTCACCACACACCTTGAAAGATTCCTTAAGGGGTGCTCTTTCCAAAATGGGGTCACTTTTGGGGGGTTTCCACTGTAGGGCCAGCTCAGGGGGTCTTCATGTGCGACATAGCTCCCAATTATTATTTCAGCTAATTTCACTCTCCAAAAGTCATATGGTGCTCCTTCCACTGTGAAGCCTGCTGTGCGCCAGTACATTGGGCTACGAGCACATATGGGGTATTGCCGTATTCGGGGGGAAATGGTGATCAAAATGTGGGGTGCATTTTGTCCCGTTACCCTTTGTGAAAGTGAAAAATGTGGGTGTATTAGCAACTTATTTGTCAAAAAATTGCAATTTTTCATTTTCACTTCCGCGTGAATCCTAATTCTAGGAAAAACCAGTTAGCTCAAAGTGCTCACCACACACCTTGAAAGATTCCTTAAGGGGTGCTCTTTCCAAAATGGGGTCACTTTTGGGGGTTTCCACTGTAGGGCCAGCTCAGGGGGTCTTCATGTGCGACATAGCTCCCAATTATTATTTCAGCTAATTTCACTCTCCAAAAGTCATATGGTGCTCCTTCCACTGTGAAGCCTGCTGTGCGCCAGTACATTGGGCTACGAGCACATATGGGGTATTGCCGTATTCGGGGGGAAATGGTGATCAAAATGTGGGGTGCATTTGTGTCCCGTTACCCTTTGTGAAAGAGAAAAATGTGGGTGTATAGCAACTTTTTTGTCAAAAAATTGCAATTTTTCATTTTCACTTCCGCGTGAATCCCAATTCTAGGGAAAAACCAGTGAGCTCAAAGTGCTCACCACACACCTTGAAAGATTCCTTAAGGGGTGCTCTTTCCAAAATGGGGTCACTTTTGGGGGGTTTTCCACTGTAGGGGCCAGCTCAGGGGGGTCTTCATGTGCGACATAGCTCCCAATTATTATTTCAGCTAATTTCACTCTCCAAAAGTCATATGGTGCTCCTTCCACTGTGAAGCCTGCTGTGCGCCAGTACATTGGGCTACGAGCACATATGGGGTATTGCCGTATTCGGGGGGAAATGGTGATCAAAATGTGGGGTGCATTTTGTCCCGTTACCCTTTGTGAAAGAGAAAAATGTGGGTGTATAGCAACTTTTTTGTCAAAAAATTGCAATTTTTCATTTTCACTTCCGCGTGAATCCTAATTCTAGGAAAAACCAGTGAGCTCAAAGTGCTCACCACACACCTTGAAAGATTCCTTAAGGGGTGCTCTTTCCAAAATGGGGTCACTTTTGGGGGGTTTCCACTGTAGGGCCAGCTCAGGGGGTCTTCATGTGCAACATAGCTCCCAATTATTATTCCAGCTAATTTCACTCTCCAAAAGCCATATGGTGCTCCTTCCACTGTGAAGCCTGCTGTGCGCCAGTACATTGGGCTACGAGCACATATGGGGTGTTTCTGTAAACTACAGAATTGGGGTAATAGATTTTGTGGTTTTTTTGTTGTTAACCCTTGATGTGTTTCATGGAAATTGGATTAAAACTTAAAATCTGCTAAAAAAAATGGAATTTTGAAATTTCATTCCAATTGTCCGTCAATTCTAATGGAACACATAAAGGGTTAACAAAGTTAGTAAAATCAGTTTTGAATAGCTTGAGGGGTGTAGTTTCTAAAATGGGGTGATTTATGGGGAGTTTCCACTATATAAGCCCCACAAAGTAACCTCATATCTGTACTGGTCATTAAAAAAATGGGTTTTGGAAATCTTCTAAAAATTTTAAGATTTGATTCAAATCTTAGAAGCCTTATAACGTCCTAAAAAGTAAAATGACATTTACAAAATGATGCCAACATAAAGTAGACATATGGGGAATGTAAAATAATAACTATTTTTGGAGGTATTACTATATATTTCGAAAGTAGAGAAATTGAAATTTGGAAAATTTGCAAATTTTTCCAAATTTTTGGTAAATTTGGTATTTTTTTAAAAATAAAAATGAAATATTTTGCCACAAATTTACTACTGTCGTGAAGCACAATATGTGGCGAGAAAACAATCTCAGAATGGCCTGGATAAGTAAAAGCATTCCAAAGTTATTACCACATAAAGTGACACATGTCAGATTTGCAAAAAATGGCCCGGTCAGGAAGGTGAAAACAGGCCCGGGGTTGAAGGGGTTAAATAAATAAATGTGTGTGTGTGCGTATGTATGTATATGTGTGTGTATATATATATATATATATATATATATATATATTACAGACCAAATATATATATATATTACAGACCAAAAGTTTGGACACACCTTCTCATTCAAAGAGTTTTCTGTATTTTCATAACTATGAAAATTGTAGATTCACACTGAAGGCATCAAAACTATGAATTAACACAAGTGGAATTATATACTTAACAAAAAAGTGTGAAACAACTGAAAATATGTCTTATATTCTAGGTTCTTCAAAGTAGCCACCTTTTGCTTTGATTACTGCTTTGCACACTCTTGGCATTCTCTTGATGAGCTTCAAGAGGTAGTCACCTGAAATGGTATTCCAACAGTCTTGAAGGTGTTCCCAGAGATGCTTAGCACTTGTTGGCCCTTTTGCCTTCACTCTGCGGTTCAGCTCACCCCAAACCATCTCGATTGGGTTCAGGTCTGGTGACTGTGGAGGCCACGTCATCTGGCAATCTCCTTCTTGGTCAAATAGCCCTTACACAGCCTGGAGGTGTGTTTGGGGTCACTGTCCTGTTGATAAATAAATGATGGTCCAACTAAACGCAAACCGGATTGAATAGAATGCCGCTGCAAAATGCTGTGGTAGCCATGCTGGTTCAGTATGCCTTCAATTTTGAATAAATCCCCAACAGTGTCACCAGCAAAGCACCCCCACACCATCACACCTCCTCCTCCTTGCTTCACGGTGGAAACCAGGCATGTAGAGTCCATCCGTTCACCTTTTCTGCATCGCACAAAGACACGGTGGTTGGAACCAAAGATCTCAAATTTGGACTCATCAGACCAAAGCACAGATTTTTATTGGTTCAATGTCCATTCCTTGTGTTCTTTAGCCCAAACAAGTCTCTTCTGCTTTTAAAATGAATATATGTGTTTCACCTTTTGAATTGAATTACTGAAAAAAAAAAACTTTTTGATGATATTCTAATTTATTGAGATGCACTTTATTGTATATATAAAAAGGAAATAAAAATTTAAATAATTAAATTGCCCTTTCCTATATTGGCTCATTTATAATAGATTAAAAAATAAACTACACATGATTGATATTGCCGCATCTGTAACAACCTGATCTATAAAAGGATCATATTTGTTATCC
The DNA here is from genome assembly GCA_900303285.1 of Rhinella marina. NCBI lineage: Eukaryota > Metazoa > Chordata > Amphibia > Anura > Bufonidae > Rhinella > Rhinella marina. The sequence goes on along the minus strand of ONZH01007050.1, from coordinate 36,062 downwards.
TACATCGTGAAGGCCATTAAGATTTAAAGAGATTATCCAGTCCCAAAATCAAAATTCTTTTTCTGTGCTCCTAACACCCCTCACCATGCATACATATGCCCCCAATACCTGTTCATTCTGCCTGTCTAGGCATTAGATTATCCTGGCAGATCTGTATACTTTCTCCTCTTCTTGTTTTGTTGCATACATAACTTTATTGATAATAAAGCACAGTGATGAGTCACAGCCTGGACACGCCCCTCCCCTCCACCACACTGCTCTGTCTGCAGCAGCTACTCCCTCTATAACTCCTGTAGCCATGTTACCACAGCCATACATGAATCCTTCTAGTCTATTTCTCACTTAGTTTAAATCCCGTTACTTACAGTCCACTGGCTCTTCCCTCACCACCTCCAGAGTGCGATAAATAGCTTGAATCAGAAAGCACATCAAATCATGTGTATCTAATCCTATCATGTACTATATTTAATAGAAAAAGTCAAAAACCGTATAAAGCCAGCTGCACATCTAAATAAAATTATAATTTATTTAGCAACACAGACAAAAAGACTTTAAAAATATTGTATACAATATAAATCCTGTGTTGGGACACAAATACAGTATGTCCCAATCATATACCCAAGATACCAATTACAAAATGCAAAAATATAGGGACCCTATGCATATAGGGACCACCAAATGAGTAAAACAGTACATAATAGATATGGCATCAAATAAATTGTAATGTAAATACTCATCTAATATGGGTACAGGTCAGCATGGTATCTGGGTCTAGCGTCCCACGCTACAGTCTGCTGAGCCTGATACACTTGTGTGCAATATTGCCTGTTGAGATGTGTATCTAATCCTATCTTGTATGATACTGTCTGTCAGGGTTGTACATAGAAATCACTGGGCCCCATGGCAAGAATCTGAATTGGGCCCCCTTGTGAGTGACCTATAGCTATAGCAGATTCTGGCAAAAACAAAGGGCAAAATACCGCTGCATGCGGGATCTCGAATGACCCCATTATTGTGAATGGGAATTGGTGAGTGCCAGCAGTGTTTGGCATATGTTGGATCTGGCAATTCTGGTATTCTGCTGGTATGCTGGAAAAGAATACAAACATCTGATCGCAAGTGATTACCTAGCCCTTCCCAATGAATTGTGTCCACTACTACTTTTTATATAGTGTCATCCTTCCCCAATGGACTGTGCCTGCTCCTGCTTCACCTCCTCCCCAATGCTGACTTACTGTTTGTGGTGCTGGCAGAGTGCAGTCAGGGCCTGGGGCAGATCTTTATGGAGCTGGACTGGAGTCTAGACTGGTGACACTGCTGGGTCAGGTCCAGAACTGGTCAGTCAAGTCGCAACACGATGCGCGCTGGCAGAGGAACAGGACAGGGATATTTTACAAAGTGCAGACACAGAATAATAAAGGATGTAATCCAGTCACAACTGATGTTTCTCTGACTGCTGCAGAACCTCCTAATACACCCCTCAGCTGCTGCAGAACTTCATAATACACCCCTCAGCTGCTGCAGAAGCTCCTAATACACACCTCAGCTGCTGCTGAAGCTCCTAATACACACCTCGGCTGCTGCAGAACCTCATAATACACACCTTGGCTGCTGCAGAACCTCATAATACACACCTTGGCTACTGTAGAACATTCGCATACACACCTCATCTACTGTAGAACCTCCTAATACACACACAGCTGCTGTAAAACTTCCTAATACACACCTCAGCTGCAGAAACTCCTAATACCCACCTCAGCTGCTGCAGGACCTCCTAATACACACTTCAGCTGCTGCAGAACCTCCCAATACACACCTCAGCTGCTGCAGAACATCATAACATGAACCTCAGCTGTTACAGAACATAATACCTCAGCTACTGCAGAATATAATATTTCTCAGCTGTTGCAAAACCTCCTAATGTATACTTCAGCTGTTGCAGAACCTCTTAATACACACCTCAGCTGCTGCAGAACTTCCTAATACATACCTCAGCTGCTGCATAACCTCCTAATACACACCTCAGCTGCTGCAGAACCTCCTAATACACACCTCAGCTGCTGCAGAACCTCCTAATACACACCTCAGCTGCTGCAGAACCTCCTAATATACAGGGTGGGCTTTTTTATGGATACACCTAAATAAAATGGGAATGGTTGGTGATATTAACTTCCTGTTTGTGGCACATTATTATATGGGAGGGAGAAAACTTTTCAAGATGGTCACCACGACCATGGTGGCCATTTTGAAGTCGGCTATTTTGGATCCAACTTGTTTTTTCAATGGGAAGAGGGGCATGTGACACATCAAACTTATTGAGAATTTCACAAGAAAAACAATGGTGTGCTTGGTTTTACGTAACTTTATTCTTTCATGAGTTATTTACAAGTTTCTGACCACTTATAAAATGTGTTCAACGTGCTGCCCATTGTGTTGTATTGTCAATGCAACCCTCTTCTCCCACTCTTCACACACTGATAGCAACACCGCAGAAGAAATGCTAGCACAGGCTTCCAGTATCCGTAGTTTCAGGTGCTGCACATCTTGTATCTTCAGAGCATAGACAATTGCCTTCAGATGACCCCAAAGATAAAAGTCTAAGGGGGTCAGATCGGGAGACCTTGGGGGCCATTCAACTGGCCCACGACGACCAATCCACTTTCCAGGAAACTGTTCATCTAGGAATGCTCGGACCTGACACCTATAATGTGGTGGTGCACCATCTTGCTGGAAAAACCCAGGGAACATGCCAGCTTCAGTGCATAAAGAGGGAAACTTCACATATCCAGTGGCCTTGAGGTTTCCATTGATGTAGAATGGCCCCACTATCTTTGTACCCTATATACCACACCATACCATCAATTTTTGTCTTGGAGGGATCTATCCAATGTGGGTTAGTGTCAGGCCAATAGCGGTGGTTTTGTTTGTTAACTTCAGCATTCACATAAAAGTTTGCCTCATCACTGAACAAAATGTTCTGTGTAAACTGAGGGTCCTGTTCCAATTTTTGTTTTGCCCATTCTGCAAATTCAGTGCGCCGATCTGGGTCATCCTCATTGAGATGCTGCAGCAGCTGGAGTTTGTAAGGGTGCCATTTGTGAGTAGCTAATATCCGTCTCCAGTGACATGCGGCGAATGCTACACTGTGGGCTCTTGCTGAATGAAGCTAGGACAGCCACTGATGTTTCTTCATTAGTGACAATTTTCATGCGTCCACATTTTGGCAAATTCAACACTGAACCCGTTTCACGAAACTTGGCAAGCAGTTTGCTAACTGTAGCATGGGAGATGGGTGGTCCCATAGGGTGTCTTGCATTGAAATCTGCTGCAATGACCCGTGTACTGCGTTTACCAGACATCAACACAATTTCTATCCGCTCCTCACGTGTTAACTCTGCGACATGTCAATGGCTATAAACAAAGAGAAGCTTGTCAATAACTCATGAAAGAAAAAAGTAACATTAAAACAAAGCACACCATTGTTTTTTTTGTGAAATTCTCAATAAGTTTGATGTCACATGACCCTCTTCCCATTGAAAAAACTAAAGTTGGATCCAAAATGGCCGACTTCAAAATGGTCACCATGGTCACCACCCATCTTGAAAAGTTTTCCCCCTCCCATATACTAATGTGCCACAAACAGGAAGTTAATATCAACAACTATTCCCATTTTATTTAGGTATATCCATATAAATGGCCCACCCTGTACACCTCTGCTGCTGCAGAACCTCCTAATACACACCTCAGCTGCTGCAGAACCTCCTAATATACACCTCTGCTGCTGCAGACCATCATAATCTGATGCTAGAGAACATATAACTAGAGATGAGCAAACGTGCTCGTAACGAGCACTGTACCGCTTGGCTCCCCTGCGCTCGCATGGGCGCAGGCAGCCGCTTCCGTCCTCCTCACCCGACGGAAGCGGCTGCCTGCGCCCATGCGAGGGCAGGGGAGTCGGCGGTAGAGTGCTGGTTACGAGCACGTTCGCTCATCTCTACATATAACGCTTTGATCACATCTGTGTTTGGGGCCTCATTCGCAGATCAGGTCATAAATTCTGGACACAATTTTATAACCTGGCAGATGGAAACCCCTCAGATCCCATCATAGTCAGCGGGATATGTCAGGTGTTGTCGTCCGTGAAGTGCCAGATCCGGATATACAGTGATTTTCATTGTTGTGCTCCTATGACAGGGCAGAACGGCGAACATCACCAGCACAGATGTGAAAAAAACCTAATACACATCTCAGCTGCTGCAGATCATCACAATAGTGACAAGGGAACTACAAGTCTCATCATCACCAGATTCACATAACCGGGTTCACATCACTCTTTAGTTTTCCATACTTGTGATCTATCAGAAGAACAGAAAAATAAAGAAAAAAACAGATCTTGTATTTCAAGCATCAGTTATGTGTATTCGGCATCTGTTTGAGCCATTTCCATCTGAGATCCGTTATTTTAGGTGAAAAAAAGTCGTGCAGGCAAAAAGGAAAAATAAACGGTGATGTGAACCCAGTCTAAGAAGAGAGAACTACAACTTTCAGCATATCCAGATTATTATAGGGCATCATCCAGTTTTACCAGGTGAGAGCTTTAAAGGCTATGTACACCTTTGGGGGAAATTTTTTTTTCTATTATTGCATTATACTTATTTTGACCTAAAAAATCACTTTTTCAATTGGTCTTTATTAACAATATGGAATTCTTTTTTTTTCTGTACAGAGCTGACATGCTCTAGCTGCCTGTGGATTTTTTTGTCAATTGCATCATCTGAGTAGCAGACGGACTCCTTATCTCTGCTCTCTGACCTTATAAACACTCATTAAAGCTCAATCCTTACCTTACTGAAAAGAATGTGGCTTAAATAAGTGTTTATGACCTCTTAGTAGTTTAGAGGTAAGGGTTGTTAGATGGCCAGCACAAAGTGAAAGTACCAGTCACACCATTAGAAAAACAGTTAACCCTTTGTGACTGAACAGCTCAATATTTTTAATAAAGACCAATTAATTTTTAGCCAAAAATAAGTTAAATGCAATCATAAAAAAACCAATATAACTAAGAGCATTGTCCCATAGAAGATTGCATACACATCCCACACATACCTGTGTGCACTTTTTGCTTTTATTCCATGTCTAGGAAAAGCACTTTTATTCTGTTGGAAAACAGCTCCCAAGTGCCCAGCTCTGCTGCTGCAAGTGCCCAAAGCAAACCAGACTGAAGAGGGGAGGGGTGCTTTAGTTGCTCATATGTTGGGATTGGTAGCCACTAGAAATATGAACTCTAAATGCTCTTAGTTATATTAGTGAAAATTAGGTGACAGAATCCCTTTAAAGGGGTTATCCAAGACTAAAAATGTACTGCGTGTGCCTGGGCCCCTCACACTGAATCTACTTACCTGGCTCCCTGCGCCGCTCCTGGTCCCCGCATGGCCGCCGCTGCTTCTCCCCGCTTGCAGATTAAAACATCTAGTGTCGGGGGAAGCAGCTAATGGCAGGCAGGGACAGGGACGAGCCTCCCTAGCATTGCGCCGTGCACGGGAGAAGCAGCGGTGCGGGGACCAGGTTCAGCGCTGGGATCCAGGTAAGTATATTCAGTGTGAGGGGCCTGGGCATATGCGGTAACCCCTTTAAAAGGAAATAACTACAACCCCCAGTATGACCAGGCTTATTATGGGGAATCAGTACACATTACAGAGAGGGGGTATGAGAGGAGAGGACTACAACTCCCTGCATTACCAGACTGTACTAGGGCATAACTTGAAATTACATGGATAGGGATATAATAGGACAGAACTACAACTCCAGACTTTTATATGACGTTGTATGGGTTATCCCAGGACACCACTAACCTCTCCTCCAGGCACCACACAGAAGCTCTGCCCCCTCACAGGGCATCCCACAGGTCTTTAACTAGGTCTCTGCATTGGTCACATGATGATGACATCACCAAAGGTCCTTCAGACTTCTTGGCTTCCTGCACTGGTCACATTGTTGATGACATCACCAAAGGTCCTTCTCCACGTCTTACATTCTCTTTTAACAGGTAGCTATATGTGTAATTAGTAGGTGGGGCCTATCCGGGCCCCCTTCCCCCAGGGGCCCCATAGCAGCTGCGTGGTCTGCCTCTATTAAAGGTACGCCACTGCCCATGGTGTTCTTTTTAATTTTTATTAACGTAAGTGTGGGAGGGGGAGGTAAAGGCTGCACTAATGAGCGCTCCGCAATTGACGTGCTCATTAGTAGCAGTCCTTATAGTAAAATACCTCTATTAATATTGCTGGTAGAAAAAAAATTCTGGCACTGGCAAGCCACTAAAATACCGGCTTTGCCGGTGAGATACCGGCCGGGTGTCAACCCTATGTTGCTCTTTATCTAAATCTACCATTTGCAATACAGTCTAGTGTTCCTGTATCAAGGATTCTCATGTATGATCCTGCCTGCTAATCCTATCTAGTATGGTTTTGAGGACCAGAATAGGACATAGTAACATAGTAACATAGTTTGTAAGGCCGAAAAAAGACATCTGTCCATCCAGTTCAGCCTGTTTTCCTACAAGTTGATCCAGGGGAAGGCAAAAAAAACCCTGTGAGGTAGAAGCCAATTTTCCTCACTTTAGGGGGAAAAATTCCTTCCCGACTCCAATCAGGCAATCAGAATAACTCCCTGGATCAACCACCCATCTCTAGTAACTATAACCTGTAATATTATTACCCTCCAGAAATACATCCAGGCCCTTCTTGAACTCTCTTAGTGAACTTACCATCACCACCTCCTCAGGCAGAGAGTTCCATAGTCTCACTGCTCTTACAGTAAAGAATCCTCTTCTATGTTACAGTCACAGTCCTCGGGATAAATAGATGATGGGAGAGATCTCTGTACTGACCTCTGATATATTTATACATAGTTATTAGATCTCCCCTCAGTCGTCTTTTTTCTAAAGTGAATAACCCTAATTTTGATAATCTTTCTGGGTACTGTAGTCCACCCATTCCAGTTATTACTTTAGTTGCCGTCCTCTGAACCCTCTCCAGCTCTGCTATGTCTGCCTTGTTCACAGGAGCCCAGAACTGTACACAGTACTCCATATGTGGTCTGACTAGTGATTTGTAAAGTGGCAGGACTATATTCTCATCACGGGCATCTATGCCTCTTTTGATGCAACCCTTTATCTTACTGGCTTTGGCAGCAGCTGTCTGACACTGGTTTCTGCAGCTTAGTTTGCTGTTCACTAAAATTCCTAGGTCCTTTTCCATGTCAGAGTTACCCAATGCTTTACCATTTAGTATGTACTGGTGACTTGCATTATTCCTTCCCATATGCATAACCTTACATTTGTCAGTGTTAAACCTCATCTGCCACTTTTCTGCCCAAGCCTCTATATTTTGCAGAATTGACACATGGATATAAAAAAACACATGGATGTTTCCTGTGTTCTTTCCACATCCGTATGTCATTTCTGCAAAAGGTAGAAAACATCCTATTTTGGTCCTTAAAATGTGGACCTCAAACTCATAGAAATCTATGGGAATGCAAAAATGCAGATCACAGACTGTATCCTTATTCAGGGCATCCATAACTTGCCGACCGCAAAACGGATACAGTGGTGTGCTGAGGCCTAATCCTATCTGCCTGCTGAAGTATTTATCTTGGCCTATCATGTGTGATACACCATTTGATACGACCATGATCAGCCGGGAAACACGATCCCCGTACAGGATGCATCTCCCAGGCCGACCTCACTCTCCTGACCTGAACTGACTGTATGACAGCAATGTATTATACAGCCAGCCTCTGTCTGATTGGGGGTAAGAACATGACAACTGCCCCAACAGTCAAATATAGACTGGTTGTATCATACATTACAATCATGCAATCAGTTCGGGTCAGCCTGGTAAATGTGGCCGACATATGGACCGTAATTCCTGGGACGATCATGGTCATTTGCATGAGCCCTATCACTAATACTGAGCCCCCATAACAGTGACGTCCACAGTGCCCCCCATAACAGTGACATCCACAGTGCCCCCATAACAGTGACATCCACACTGCCCCCATAACAGTGACATTCACAGTGCCCCCATAACAGTAACATTCACAGTGTCCTCATAACAGTGACATCCGCAGTACGCCATAACAATGACATCCACAGTGCCCCCATAACAATGACATCCACAGTGTTCCCATAACAGTGACATCCACAGCGCCCCAATAATTGTGACATCCACAGTGCCCCCATAACAGTGACATCCACCGTGTCTCCTAATGCCACCCACAGTGCCCCATTACAGTGACATCTACAGCGGCCCCCATAACAGTGATATCCACAGTGCCCTCATAACAGTGACATCCACAGTGACCTCATAACAGTGACATCCACAGTGCCCCATAACAGTGACCTCCGCGGTGTTCCCATAGCAGCACCCCCTAAAGTGGTAACCCCCAAAAAGTGACCCCATTTTGAAACTACACCCCCACAGAATGCTTCAAGGGGACTGGGGTGAGTACTTTGATCCAACAGGTGTTTTCCAGAAATGAATATGTACTCGATGGTGAAAAATAAAAAAAACTGCAATTTTTCCACACATATCCAGTTTCACTGCACAGAAAGTTGTGCCCAATTTGTGCCACAGTGAAATGTTAGATCTCTAATTATTACAAAGTGTTCCTTGATTGTAGACATACCCCACATGTGGCCTTAAACTGTTGTCTGGTTATACAACATGGCTCAGGAGTAAAAGAGTATCATGTACCAATTTGTGAAGTGACCACATTTTGAAAACTACATTCCCATTTGTGAAATGTAAAATGTAGTCCACCCATTCAGGTTATTATTTTAGTTGCTCTCCTCTGAACCCTCTCCAGCTCTGCTATGTCTGTCTTGTTCACAGGAGCCCAGAACTGTACACAGTACTCCATGTGTGGTCTGACTAGTGATTTGTAAAGTGGCAGGAGTATGTTCTCATCACGGGCATCTATGCCTCTTTTGATGCAACCCTTTATCTTACTGGCTTTGGCAGCAGCTGTCTGACACTGGTTTCTACAGCTTAGTTTGCTGTTCACTAAAATTCCTAGGTCTTTTTCCATGTCAGTGTTACCCAGTGTTTTACCATTTAGTATGTACTGGTGACATGCATTATTCCTTCCTATGTGCATAACTTTACATTTGTCAGTGTTAAAACTTATCTGCCATTTCTCTGCCCAAGCCTCCAATCTATCCAGATCCATCTGTAGCAGTATACTGTCCTCTTCTGTTTTAACCACTTCAGATCTAGGCCATTTCCCCCCTTCCTGACCAGGCCTAATTTTGCAAATCTGACATGTCTCACTTCATGTGGTAATAACTTTGGAACGCTTTTACTTATCCAAGCGATTCTGAGATTGTTTTCTCGTGACACATTGTACTTCAAGTTAATGGTAAATTTGAGTCGATAAGTTTTAATTTTATTTATAAAAAAAATCCAAAAGTTAAAGGGGTTCTGCAGTTTTTTAACCCGGGGCCCCTGCCGATCAGCTGTTTGAGAAGGCAGCGGCGCTGCAGGAGCGCCGCGGCCTCCTCTGTGTTTACTGCAGGCCCAGTGACGTCACGACTAGTATCACTGGCCTGGGCGGGGCTAAGCTCTATTCACATGAATGGAGCTTAGCCGTTCAGAAACGTCCATTCAGAGATAGATAACCACTTCCTGGACGTTTATTTACTATGGGTGGACGGGAAGTGGTTAATTACTTTACACAGTTTAGTGTCATCTGCAAAAATTGATATTTTACTGTGCAAGCCTTCTACCAGATCATTAATAAATATATTGAAGAGAATTGGGCCCAATACTGACCCCTGTGGTACCCCACTAGTGACAGTGAACCAATCTGAGTAAGTACCATTAATAACCACCCTCTGTTTTCTATCACTGAGCCAGTTACTTACCCACATACAGACATTTCTCCCAGTCCAAGCATTATCATTTTGTATAGTAACCTTTTTTGTGGTACAGTGTCAAATGCTTTGGAGAAGTCCAGATATACAACATCCATTGATTAGCTGCGGTAAAGTCTAGAATTTACCTCCTCATAGAAAATGATTAAATTGGTTTGACATGACCGATCCCCTCATGAAGCCATGCTGATATGGCGTAATTTGCTTATTTTCATTGAGGTACTCCAAGATAGCATCTCTTAGAAAACCTTCAAACAGTTTACCCACGACAGATGTTAAACTTACCGGCCTATAGTTTCCTGGCACTGTTTTTCAACCCTTTTTGAATATTGGCACCACATTTGCTATGCACCAATCCTGTGGAACACTCCCTGTCTGTATAGAGTCCTTTAATATCAGAAATAAGGGTCTGGCTATGACATTACTTAATTCTCTTAGGATACGGGGTGTATGCCATCCGGTCTCTTCTTTTTAAGACGCCGCTGTACTTCTTCCTGGGTCAGACAGGGCACTTTTAATGGGGAATTAAAGGGTTATTCTCATTTTAGACAATGGGGGCATATCGCTAGGATATGCCCCCATTGTCTTATAGGTGCGGGTCCCACCGCTGGGACCCGCACCTATTTCCAGAACGGAGCCCCCGAAGTGAATTAGGGCGCACTGCGCATGCGCAGCCGCCCTCCATTCATTTCTATGGGGCCGCCGAAAATAGCCGAGCGCTGGCTACTTCCGTCGGCTCCATAGAAATGAATGGGAGCGCACCGCGCATGCACGGCCCAGCTCCCATTCATTTCTATGAGCGGCGCGGGGAGCTGCGCCTGGTGTTGGCCGGACCCCCGGAAACCTGGGGTCCTCCAGGCGCAGCGCTCCCCGCTCCGTTCTGGATATAGGTGCGGGTCCCAGCGGTGGGACCCCCACCTATAAGACAATGGGGGCATATCCTAGCGATATGCCCCCATTGTCTAAGATGAGAATACCCCTTTAACTTTTATATTCTGCATTTCATCTGACAGTTTATTTTCCTCAGTGAATACAGTGGAGAAAAAAAAATATTTAATAGCTTTGCTTTCTCCTCATCGCTCTCTGCAACTCCCCCCTCATTACTCTGTAAAGGGCCGATACCTTCAGATTTATACTTTTTACCATTTATATAATTGAAGAACACTTTAGGGTTAGTTTTACTCTCTTTGGCGATTAATCTCTCGGTCTCTAGTTTAGCTGCTTTTATTTGTCTTTTACATATTCTATTTTTTTCCTTATAGTTTTTCAGTGCTTCCTCGCTCTCCCCTCCTGTTTTAGCGATGTAAATGCTTTCTTTTTGTCATTTATTGCTTTCTTTACAGTTCTATTTATCCACATTGGTGTTTTTCTTGTTCCTTATCCTTTTATTCCCATAAGGTATGTACCTCTCACAATTAGATATTAGGATGCTTTTAAAAATCTCCCATTTTGTGGCTGTATTTTTATTTTTAAGGACTTTGTCCCAGTTAGTTAGGCCTATGGCCTCTCTTAGTTGGCTAAATTTTGCTTTTTTAAAGTTTCGCATCTCCCTGAAGAAACACTCTTTTGAATGACAATTGGAAGGTTATTAGTTTATGGTCGCTATTTCCCACGTGTCCCCCAACCTGCACATCTGTTGTTCTGTCAGGTCTATTGGTTAATACTAAGTCCAATATGGCCGTCCCTCTAGTCGGGGGAAAGTTAATTGTTTTTGGTTATTGCCCAGAACCTGTTTCCTTTATGAGATGTACAGGTTTCAGTTTCTCAGTCTATATCGGGGTAGTTGAAGTCCCCCATAATAACGACCTCATTATGATTTGACGCCTCGTCTATTTCGTTTAGGCCTCTTTCACACGAACGTATTTTTTGCGGACTCAGGTCATTCATTTCTATGGATCCGCAAAAAATGCAGACAGCACACCGTGTGCTGTCCGCATCTGTTGCTCCGTTCCGTAGCCAGCAAAAAAAATAGAGCATGTCCTATTCTTGTCCCTATTACAGAAAAGAATAGTACTGTTCTATTAGGGGCCAGCTGTTCCATTCCGCAAAATACAGAATGCACACGCACGAATGCCATCCGTTGTTTTTGCGGCTCCGCAATTTTGCGGACTGCAAAACACAACGTTCGTGTAAAAGAGGCCTTAGAAGTAGATTTTCTGTGGACTCTGGAATGTAAAATAACTATTTTTGGAGGTATTACTATGTATTTTAAAAGTAGAGAAATTGAAATGTATTAAATATTTTTACTAAAATTTATGACTGTCGTGAAGTACAATATGTAACGAGAAAACAGTCTCGGAATAGCCTGGATAAGTAAAAGCATTTTAAACTTATCACCATATAAAGTGACACGTGTCAGATTTGCTAAAAAATGGGCTGGTCCTTAAGGTGAAAAATGTCAGGGTCCTGAAGGGGTTAAAATTCTCACTGGTATCTGATAAATAACAATAACAGGTACACAACCAATATTGAGTAGAGGGAACACCAATTGGAGCTGTCCATATCAAATGCTGGGACACTTCTTTGTGAAATTAGGCACTTTTTCGTATATATAGTCTCCTGATGAACCTGCATTTTTTTTAAAAGGGGAAACGCATCAAGACTTCATTTAGATAGGGCTGTGCCTTATGGAGAGATTACTCCACTTGTAGGCATGGGCGCTTCTTAGTGATAGGGGCTGAAACAGGTCATTTAACCCCTCAGATGCTTGCAATGGTAAGCTTCCTGCTAAGCTGTGCACGAGGTACAGTTCGACAGGGAGCATGTCAGAATGCCACTAACCCTAATAGATCTTTATTAGAGAGAATAGGACAAGGGATCTAAGGCCTTTTTCACACGAGCAAGATTGAATCCTGACCCATTAATTTCAGTGGTTCTGTGTACAAGAGCATCATTTGTCACTGATCATGTACGTTAAGAAAAAATCACATGTTCTATTTTGTGCTTTTTTCAAACAGCCCTGGCCTCATAGAAGCTAATGGAGCATGCTTGAAAATCAGAAGGCATCCGGATGGAATGCGTTTCTCACTGTTGGTTGCTAGGAGATGTAGATTGTGAATAATTGCAGACAAAACTGATTGAATTTGCAGTCAAAACCATCAGCTTTCCCCTGAAAGATCCGGATACAATCTGTATTGATTGTGTGAAACAGGTCTAAAGGGGGTCAAAGTTATTGTTAAAAAGTTTAACAATAAAAACAATATTAAAAGTTTACATCATCCCCGTTTCCCAATTTTAAATATAAAAATATATAAACAATAAAAAAAATATAACCGGTATCACCAAATCCAAAAATGTCTCAACTATTAAAATATAAAAATATTTTTCCTGCTCTGTGTACAATGTAATAGAAAAAATAAATAAATAAATAAAAACACACTGTTTTTTGGTCGCCTTGCCCAACCCCCAAAATTGAATAACTGATCAAAAAGTTGTATGCACTCCAAAAATGGTACTAATAAAAACTACTGTTTGTCCCACAAAAAAACAAGCCCACATACAGCTGTGTGGACGGAAATATAAAAAAAACTCAGAAAATGGCAATGCAAAGAAAATGTAGATTTTTTTTTTAGAGGTTTTTATTTTTTTAAAGTAGTAAAACAAAAAATAACAATGCAACTGTGGTATCACTGTAATAGTATTGAGCCGCAGTGTAAGGACATTATAGCATTTTTAGAGCATTGTGAATACTGTAATATCAAAACCTAAAAAACCTTGTCGGAATTGTAGGGTTTTTTTTCCCACACAAAGAATTTTTTTCCCATTTTCCAATACAAGCTACAGTAAATTAAATGCTGCCAATAAGAAATGCAAAGTTAGCCCTCATATGGCTATATGAACAGAAAATTTAAGAAGTTATGGCTATTGGAACGTGAGGAGGAAAAATGAAAATGCAAAATGGGCCATAAGGGGTTAAACTTCTGAATATATCCATTAAATTATTATCCAATTAAATTAATATCCAATATTGCGGAATAGATACGACCCCATTCACACGGTCGTGTGAATGGGGCCTAATTCCTACCTGTTATGTGCCATAATGGCCACTGTTTATGGAGAACACAGACAGTACACACCTGGGATTCACTGACGTGTGCATAATGCCTAAATCTTAATTATTGTTTAGTGCATTTTGTGTTTCTGTTGCCTCACCATTTTCATAGCTTTTCTTTCTTATATTTAAATTCAGAGAGTTTGATACAATATAGCAATGCAGCAAAGAGCTTTCATATTTGGAGTCCAGGACAGAAGAGAGATTTATGCTGCTGTTTACAGTAGCTTGCGGGGGAATGCCTGCTTCTGATATGGTGTTACTTGTGTTTGATTACAATTTAGTAGATTTGGTAGATACTACAGTACACAGTGATACCCTGCAAAAGTACTGTTGTAGTAATTTAAAATATATATTTATATCGTTTCAGGTACTCCTGGAAAACAATAAATGTGTGACTACTCAGCAACATTTAAAACAAAGTTATAACATTCTCATGAATCCATGTAAAATGGGACAGCGATTCAAGTTTTTTTCCATGTTTCCACATAGTAGGATGGAAAGAATCAATGGTCATTCAAAAGTCGATATTTACCCAGTAGCTGGATTTACCGAATTACAATTTAGTTGACTTGGTGTCTCCACTGTAATAAACATTTTTTTCTGAACTGTTTATTGCATTTAATTTTTTCCACTTACTGAGATGAGCAGAGGACATATAAGGCTGTGTTAAAATCATTCCCCCATTTGTGCTAAGTTCAATACAAAAGCTAGGTATTTCTAATAAGGTCCTTGCCTTATGAAGAAAAAAATGTTGATGAAGCATTTATATATGGTCTTTCAGGGGTTATGATGTGGTAAAGTGATGCATGTAGAGATGCCACCGTCATACCCACAACAGTACCAATCTGCTGGTAGTAAGTTTCATCATTGTAGTTATTTAAAGTGGTTGTCTCAGCACCTGGATCTGAATACTTTTGTAATTGCATGTAATTAAAAATGTATTATAGCTACTGAGTTATTCAATAAAATGTATTTGTATAGTGCCAGTTAATTCCTTATTTCTTTGACCTGCTCACCGAGAAGGCCGCACATGCTCAGTTTCATCTTTCAACTGTCTCCTGAGCTGTAATAGGTAGAGCTGAGACACGCCCCTTGAGCTGCCAGCTTGATATAAACCTAGCAGAGCAATGAATGTGGAGATCTCTGGATCCATGTGAGGTACAGGGCTGGTTCTAGCTTTGTTAAAGAGAGACTCATGGACTATATGATGTCTCATTTTCATTTTTTACATTATTCGTGGGATAACCCCTTTAAGTTTTTCTTTAAATATTCTTTAATTATTATGGCTGTTCTGTGAGGATTCCCTGTGTTTTTCTATGTAGTCTCTGGCAATGCGGAAAACCTCTTTGCCTGGCTTCATCCTTACAGAGGCAGGTCCTTCCTCTAGAGTCCACCCCATCTGAAGAGTCCATGCAAGCAGAGTGCCTCTGATTGTCTGACTAGGAACATCTACAAGACCTTTAATTTGCAAATAGGGGTTCTACATTCACAGAGAATCACGTTCTATGTGCTGCCAGCTTCAGTGAATCCTATTATCCTTGGTATCCACTGTCAGATACCGCAAACTCTACTCTTGCACTGGCACTCTGGTCAGATCCTACATTGGGTATCCTCTTGTCATTCCGTCTGCTTATTGGAAGTCCGACCTGTTTCATCTCCTCCAATACCTAAAGATCTGTCTGGGCTTCCTCAGCAGTTTGCCAGCTTTGCGGATGTCTTCATCAAGACGGAGACTGAGACTTACTGATCCAATCACTGTCTGATAGATCTTCTGCCCGGTGTTACTCCCCCTCATAACACAATATGTATAATGTGACACAGTGAAGGGTCTGTTGCTTGATGGAAGGTATTTTCCTCCCAACATGTGCTGCTGGACTGATAGCCAGGTGAGGTCAAGCACTGGACTGGATCTTATGTGCCAGTCTGGGCTTTGCCAACACCTAACTGTTTTAAAAACCAGCTGAACTGCAGCAGTGGGGAGAGGAGGCCTATATAAAATATACAGTTTAGAAGATTTTCCTATTTGTATAGGCATTGTCCCACACACATCAGTCAGGCCGTTGCCGCTAGTTACGGCCACCGCGGAGTAGTAGTGGTGACCGGCTTGCTCCTTTTCAAACTCGCTCTGAGGTAACTGCTATATTGTGAACGCACATTGCATGTGCATTCTAAGACACATCTTAGGGCTGTAGCATTTTTGTCTGCGCTTCCAAAACGCAGAGAAACGGATCCTGTTCCAAGATCAATTCATCTCTATGGAGCAGTATCCGTTTATAAAGTCTGCGTTTCAGACGGATCCTGACCATTGCGTTTTGGACTGGTAGCGTCCAAAACGCAGATGTGAAAGTACCCTAAGGTGTGTCTGGTATGTATGTTGGGTATATCTGGTATGTTGGCCCATTCCTCCATGCAGATCTGCTCTAGAGCAGTGATGTTTTGGGGCTGTCGCTGGGCAACACGGCCTTTCTACTCCCTCCAAAGGTTTTCTATAGGGTTGAGATCTGGAAAATGGGTGTGACACTACAGGAGCTCTAAATGCTTCTTACGAAGCCACTCCTTCGTTGCCCTGGCGGTGTGCTTGGGATCATTGTCATGCTGAAAGACCCAGTCACGTTTCATCTTCAATGCCCTTGCTGATGGAAGGAGGTTTGCACTCAAAATTTCACAATACATGGCCCCATTCATTCTTTCATGTACACGGATCAGTCGTCCTGGTCCCTTTGCAGAGAAACAGCCACCCCATGCTTCACAGTAGGTATGGTGTTCTTTGGATGCAACTCAGCATTAATTCTCCTCCAAACACGACGAGTTGTGTTTCTACCAAACAGTTCTACTTTAGTTTCATCTGACCATATGACATTCTACCAGTACTCTTCTGGAACATCCAAATGCTCTCTAGCAAACTTCAGACAAGCCCGGATATGTACTGGCTTAAGCAGGGGGGCACGTCTGGCACTGCAGGATCTGAGTCCCTGGCGGCATAGTGTGTTACTGACGGTAGCCTTTGTTATGTTGATCCCAGGTCATTCTGCAGGTCATTCACTAGTTCCCCCCCATGTGGTTCTGGGATTTTTGCTCACAGTTCTTGTGATCATTTTGACCCCACGGGGTGAGATCTTGCGTGGAGCCCCCGATCGAGGGAGATTATCAGTGGACTTGTATGTCTTCCATTTTCTAATTATTGCTCCCACAGTTGATTTCTTCACACAAGCTGCTTGTCTATTGAAGATTCAGTCTTCCTAGCCTGCTGCAGGTCTACAATTTTGTTTCTGGTGTCCTTCAACAGCTCTTTGGTCTTCACCATAGTGGAGTTTGGAGTGTGACTGTTTGAGGTTGTGGACAGGTGTCTTTTATACTGATAACAAGTTCAAACAGGTGCCATTACTACAGGTAATGAGTGGAGGACAGAGGAGCCTCTTAAAGAAGAAGTTACAAGTCCGTGAGAGCCAGAAATCTTGCTTGTTTGTAGGTGACCAAATACTTATTTTCCACCATAATATGCAAATAAATTCTTTAATAATCAGACAATGTGATTTTCTGGATTTGTTTCAATCTGTTCCAGTTTCCAGAGACTGTAGAAATTATAGACAGGAGTATGTGAGAAGATATGTTGATCAGAAAGATTCAGTATTGTCTGATATATGTATGACGTTACAAGTGTTAAGGATATGAAGACTGAAAGACATGAAGCCATTATAAGATGGTGTCGGAATCCGGGACCGCTCCTTCTCTTATCTATAGTTTACATTCTTCAGCTAGACTAGATGCGCAGAAGTGAAACTTTATTTTGTAATATCAACCAATAAAATATAACCCTCAGGAGAGGGATGCCCCTCTCTGGGGGTATATAGACAGCGGAGCTTCCTCCAATAAACCAGAACTACTTTGACCCTACCATGTTTCTTCCATGCATGTTAATATCCTAGGATTACAACAGTTGGTGCCCAACGTGGGGCTCGAGGGAAAGTAACGTCAGCAGCTGAAGGATCAGACTGCCAGAGTGCGGTGCACCGTCGCCTGAGGGAGGGGACTGCAGCCCCAGAGATAAGGTAAAAAAACTAATTATCTTACCTACCTCTTGTCAAGGCTGCACTGCATTACGGTAGTCATTTCTACTGGATAGAAGTTACTAGCTAAGTAGCAGCCTAGGCTGAAGTTGAAACCTTGAGTTCCTAGAAACTACTCTGATGAAAGAAGGGGGGTTGCTTCTGCTGTGATTCTGTGTGTGTGTGTTCATGTGGTCTGAGTTACTGAGAGGGGAGGGGAAAGCAGAGTGAGAAAGCTGACCAAGGAACGGACAGGAGGATCGCATAATTCCTGTACTAGCTGCTTGTGAGAGAGCTAGGGACAGATGGAGCAATCCTAAACGGATGGGAAGGTCGCATAGTTCCTGTACTGGCTGCTTCAGAGAGCCAGGGACAGATGGGGCAACCTTAGGCTAGTAGACCACACGTGGAGAACTAGCAGGGAAGTCAGTGCGATCAGAGAACTGAGTCTGATTTAGACTAACTCCTCCCCTGTTACGCATGTTGTTTGTCTGTGTATTGTCTGGCGGGCCCGTACTGGAAAGTTGAGACATGGGTAACACAGTGACGATGTTACCTGGAGAACAGACAGCCCGCAAGTGGTGGCTGAAGAGGAAGGAAGAAAGCATGTGAAGAATTGTAAGAAGTTGATGGGAATAGCAGGTTGCAATAAGGAAGGGAGGCTGAACTCTGAATTGTGGAAGCAAGTGGTGAAGGAAAAGAGAGGAACGTTGAGTGATGGAGGAAAGTAGAGCGTGGCTCAAGCGTGGTATCGCACCTCATGCCGCTGGATGGCTGAGGGTGGGACAGAAATATTTGATGAAAGGGCAACCACCGCCCTATAATGGCACTGGTCCTGCTGGATGGACAAGCGCACATTGTGGTCAGCAAAACCCTTCATCCACCCTTCACCCTCTCATCTCCGAGAGACACGTCTTGTGTATGGTGCTCCACACCCCCATCAGGGGAGTGACAGGGGACTGACGTCGCTCACTTCTAAGACGGCCCTCGTCACTGTGTGTCCAGCCCAACCCCCGACCGCACCCCAGGGGGAGGAGTGTCTCATCCTGAGGAGGATGACCAGCCCCTGAAACTAGTCCCCATGCCGCCTGTGACTCCATTATACCCTGTGTTAAACACTAATGGCTCCTATTACATAGCGGTTCTGGCGGCTGCACCACCCCCGACAGAAAGTATAGACCCAATTCCCTTGTTTATGGCGGGGGTAGGAGTAACACAAACAAGCCCCCAGGGACAGCCGATCTTGAGATTGGGGACGAGACTGAAGAGATCCCCCTATCTAGACTCGGGAGGGGCAAGGGGGGAGAAGGGAGTGGCGAGGAAGAGAGAGAGTACAGGAAACAGGTGGAGGCCGCTCTCCAGAGGATTAGCAAACAACTGGGTGAAGTGCAAAGACAATTGGGTCATGTCCAAAAGAGCCAACTGGCCACAGCACCACCTCTCACCCAGGCCACCACCCTTGTCAACTCCCTCCCTGACTCGGACACCCAGCCCATGCCACGGGAGTCCTAACGCAGAGTCACTGAGGCCAGAACAGACCTTTGGGTTATTACTCTGTCTGATTGGACCCAGTAGCCAGGGGCTCTCCCTCGTGCATCAAAACAATTCATACTTGCCACCTGCTACTGGACAAAGATGAATATTATGGCCCAGACAATCATGATTGCTTGGAGCTTATCAAATAGGAAACTGAGCCACTGGCTAACATTTCAGAAACTCCTTTACAGAACCCTGAGCTCTTACTCTTTGTGGATGGATCCAGGTTTGCTGATGATCAGGGAAGATATCACACTGGGTTTGCAGTGACCTCTTCATATGAAGTCATCAAGGCTCAGGCCTTACCTCCGGACATGTCAGCAAAGGAGGCGGAACTCATAGCCCTCATAGAGGCGTGTAAAATCTCCCAGGACACCACAGCAAATATCTACACAGATTCAAGATATGCCTTTGGGGTGGCCCATGATTTTGGACCAATATGCAAAAGCAGGAACTTCACTGTAAATGGCACTCCTATCAAGAATGCAAAATCAGTAGAGAAGCTGATAGAGAGCAAGTGGCCATACTGAAGGTAGAAGCCCACTCCAAGGCAGACACCCAACAGACTAGGGGTAATGCGCTGGCAGATGAAGCTGCAAAGAAGGCAGCCATTGAGGAAAGGAAAGAAGTAATGACCCTGGTGGCGCAGACCAGATTCAAGACTGCTAATGGTATACCCGACTCGCTCTTCATAACCAAGAAAATGCTCCAGGATATGCAAGAGAAAGCATCATATAAAGAAAAAGGAGTATGGGATGAGAAAAGGGTGGATGTGGAAAGTGATACCGATTGGATCTGGAGGAAGGAACATCTGCTCTGTTTACCCAGAAGCCTGTATCCTACAGTGACAGCTTGGGCCCACGGGCCAACCCACCAGAGTAAGACTGCAATGAACAACTTCATATCCTCCATTTAGCTTGCTCCTGGCATATCCATGTTCATGGCCAGGCAGGTCAACAGCTGCCTGATCTGTGCCAGTTGCAACCCCGGAAGAATAGAAAAGGTTACAGTAAAATGCTCACCCAAGCCTCTCTATCCATTTCAAAGGATCCAGATTCACCACATACAGATGCCGTCTGCACAGGGGTTCCAGTGTGCCCTAGTGGTCATAGACATGTTCTCTGGATGGCCCGAAGCCTATCCCGTCAAGAATCAGACTGCAAAGAAAGTACTGAACAAAATAGTCTGCAGAGACGGGTTACCTGAAGCTATACAAAGTGACCAAGGAACTGCCTTTACTGCGGATGTGGCCCAGGAAATCAGGAGGGCGCTGGGACTCAACTGACTTTCCATACGCCATACCGACCGAAAAACTGCGGGAAGATGGAAAGAATGAAGGGAACGCTAAAATTAAAAATGTTGAAGATAGCCTGGGAAACCATGGCCAAAAAGTCTGTCCATAGCCTCGAGGGGTAAAGAGAAACTGTCCCCCTTTGAAATCCTGTTTGGCTGTGCTCCTAGACTAGGCCTGTACTCCCCCCAAGAATTGGCCCTTTAACATGATTGTTTGTCCTCCTCATGTCTGTTTTATGTAAACATCTCACTGATCTACGCTTCCGAGTCTTCTTTTCCCTTCCAGACCCAGAGCGTATACCTGGCTCACAAAGTCTACAACCAGGAGACTGGGTAATAGTGAAGAAGCACGTCAGGAAAACCCTAGACCCCCGATTAGACGGTCCATTCCAGGTTCTGTTGACGTCTCCCAACTTGTTGAAACTCGAGGGGAAGAAGACGTGGACCCACGCCTCCCACTGTAAACGAGTAAAGTTCCCCCTGGCTGAACAGAATCTGGAGGAGAATTCAACACAATGATATCCTTTCTTGTGGTTCTGGCCACGGGGAAACAATGGGGGAAAAATGGTGTGGAGAGACAATATTCACCTTTTAGCTTGATACCACGGTGCCTATGCAGATATTTGAATAAAAAAGGGAATAAATGGTGCCGTAGCTGGCATGATGTGTTAGTGAACATGGGGCCTGATTAGGGATACAGTCCAAAGGAAGTACAGGAACAGGTAGATAGACAGGGCCATTCCCTTTCCAGCAGAGTAACATTGTCAATGAAAGAAAACTGCATTCAGAGTCACAGGGAACAGATGCCAAAACCCTCATACTGACCGTGACTAACCCCCCAACCTACTGACATGGGTCTATATGTCCTGGGAATGTATACCCCCCAAGGGTCCCAAATGTCTCTGTTCCAATTCCACTGGAAGAGCCTCAGAAACAGGCCTAAACCCTCTGAAAGTACCCCTTCCCATGATAACATTAAACCGTTGTTAAAGAAGGCCCCTGGCCCTGGAGAGGGAATCACCATTTATAAGGGGAATTACATGTGCTTTGAGGTAGATGCAAAGGGGGGAAAGGACATGGGAAAGTTCCCTGAAGAATACTGTGGATAGGTCATAAATACCACTGGGGCAGATTATCAGAAATACCTTATTAATCAGTCTCAAGTGTTGGGAGACATGGTGTGGTTGTGTGCTGACATGAAGTTGAGGGCAAGGATAGAAGTTATTTGGTATGGCTAGTGTGCCCTGGCTCTCATACTCATGCCCTTCCACATCTTCGATCCCCCAGACTGGGAACTGACCCTTAACCATCTCTGGAACCCAGACAGACAGCCCTGGGGAGGTCAGGGGGGCCACACCAGAAGAAAAAGGGAATTAAAGCCAGCAGGGAGCTTGGACACACATATATACATAGATGCCATAGGAGACCCAAGGGGGGATTTGAACAATGAGTTCAAAGCAAGGGATCAGGTGGCAGCTTATTCCCATTGCCACCATCAACAAAAACGTAGATTGGATTAATTACATTTATTATAATCAGCAGAGATTTGTGAACTACACCAGAGATGCCCTAAAAGGTATTGTGGAACAGGTGGGTCCCACAAGTATTATGGCATTCCAGATCAGAATGGCAGTGGATATGCTCCTGGCAGAGAAAGGTGGAGAGTATAAGATGAAAGGAGATACCTATTGCACTCTCATTCCAGATAACCTGGGACCAGACGGACAAGTAATGATTGCCCTGAAGGGACTCACATCTTTATCCGAGGAGCTGAAAAGGAATTTGGGCGTCAGTGACCCATGAGATTCTTGGTTTGACTGGCTGAAAGATTGGAGGAAATCTCTGGCCCAATTAGGGTTGTCATCTTGATAATATTAATAATGCTTGCTCTTGTTTGTTGTGTAATCCCTTGCGCTATGAAACTGTTGACAAAGACAGTGGAGAATTCCATCCCGGAGATGATCATGACTGAACCATATGATGACATCGGGAAAGAGGTTTATGTGCCATCGGACAACACTGGCCCCCTCTCACAGTACAACCTAATAAGGCATGATTAAAGATTCCTGGGGGCTTTGTGTTTTTGATGGTCGATAGGTCTGGCGACTGGCATCAAAGCAGATAGGTATAGCTATAACATGTATTCTCATAATCCTTGCCTAAATAGCTTGGTGTGTGGTCCTGCGTGCCCGGAGGATTGCTGACCACCGAATGGACGCCACCAAAGCAGTCCATCATGCCGTTTCAATGTAGTTTATATTAGGGGCAGAATTAGAATCTGACTTTCCTTTGTGCAAGTCCATTAAGAGGGAGTCTATCTATTAGGGATAGGTTGTCTCCTAAGTGGTGAAGAGGATGCAGGCACAATGGGACAGATTGTTAGGCTAATTTAGATTACAGACAGGAAAGACCA
This sequence comes from Rhinella marina, assembly GCA_900303285.1. Lineage (NCBI taxonomy): Eukaryota > Metazoa > Chordata > Amphibia > Anura > Bufonidae > Rhinella > Rhinella marina. Next base: position 12,789 of record ONZH01007050.1, on the reverse strand, counting down.
TACTTGAAATGGCTTCAAAGGGGGGACTGTTAAAGGAGTTGTCTCACCTTCCTAGTTGCTGGCTGCCTCCCTGCTCTCAGGGCCTCTCTTTCCTGCTTGCTGGGGGCGGGGCTGAACTCTGAGATGCAAAACAAAGCAGGCTTGGCAGGGAGGAGGTAACCCCGCCCCCTGTCTGTGCGTGCTCGCTCCCGAGGCTGTCAGAAGGAGATTCTTTATTAGCCTCTGAGAGAGCAGCAGCAGAGCAGAGCAGATCGTGACATCCAATGGTAAGTTGCTTGTCACGATCTGTTCTGTGTGCAGTGTAAAAGTTCACCCTCCTGTCATCAACACACAGTTTACTCTGCCCAGTAATGACTGCAAACTATTCTCCCTGTCACTACTGTCCCTGCAATGTAGTTGCATTTATCTCATTGCTTCTCAGATGTGTTGGCCCCCTCCTCCATTATTCATGTCATTATCATGCCCCCCCCTGACCATGTCTGTATAATGCTCTCCCAGCCTCCTCTATTATTGTTATCAGTATTATGCTCCCCCCACCTCCACCATTGATCATGTCTGTATAATGTCTCCCAGCCTCCTCCTTTATTCCTATTAGAATTACTACTCTGCCCCTCCACCACTAATGATGTCTGTATAATTCTCTCCCAGCCTCCTCTATTATTGTTATCAGTATTATGCTCCCCCCACCTCCACCATTGATCATGTCTGTATAATTCTCTCCCAGCCTCCTCCATTATTCCTATTAGAATTACTACTCTGCCCCCACCACCACTGACCATGTATGTATAATTCTCTCCCAGCCTCCTCCATTATTCCTATTAGAATTACAACTCTGCCCCCTCCAGCACTGATCATGCCTGTATAGTGTCTCCCAGCCTCCTCCATTATTTCTATTAGAATTGCGCTCTGCCCCCTCCACCACTGATCATGTCTGTATAATTCTCTCCCAGCCTCCTCAATTATTCCTATTAGTATTGCGCTCTTCCCCCTCAACCAGTAATCATGTCTGTATAATTTTCTGCTATCCTCCTCCATTATTCCTATTAGTATTACGCCCCCCCCCACCACCACCACTGATCATGTCTGTATAATTCTCTCCCAACCTCCTCTATTATTCCTATTAGTATTACGCTCTGCCACCTCCACCAACCGATCATGTCTGTATAATTCTCTCCCAGCCTCCTTCATTATTCCTATTAGTATTACGCTCTGCCACCTCCACCACCGATCATGTCTGTATAATTCTCTCCCAGCCTCCTTCATTATTCCTATTAGAATAACTACTCTGCCCCCCGTAATTCCTATTAGAATTGCGCTCTGCCCCCTCCACCACTGATCATGTCTGTATAATTCTCTCCCAGCCTCCTCCATTATTCCTATTAGAATTACACTCTGCCCCTCCACCACTGATCATGTCTGTATAATGTCTCCCAGCCTCCTCCATTATTCCTATTAGAATTACTACTCTGCCCCTCCACCACTAATCATGTCTGTATAATTCTCTCCCAGCCTCCTCCATTATTCCTATTAGAATTACGACTCTGCCCCCTCCACCACCGATCATGTCTGTATAATTCTCTCCCAGCCTCCTTCATTATTCCTATTAGAATAACTACTCTGCCCCCTCCACCACTGACCATGTCTGTATAATTCTCTCCCAGCCTCCTCCATTATTCCTTTTAAAATTACTACTCTGCCCCCTCCACCACTGATCATGCCTGTATAATGTCTCCCAGCCTCCTCCATAATTCCTATTAGAATTGCGCTCTGCCCCCTCCACCACTGACCATGTCTGTATAATTCTCTCCCAGCCTCCTCCATTATTCCTATTAGAATTACTACTCTGCCCCCTCCACCACTGACCATGTCTGTATAATGTCTCCCAGCCTCCTCCATTATTCCTATTAGAATTACTACTCTGCCCCTCCACCACTAATGATGTCTGTATAATTCTCTCCCAGCCTCCTCCATTATTCCTATTAGAATTACAACTCTGCTCCCTCCACCACTGATCATGTCTGTAAAATTCTCTCCCAGCCTCCTCGATTATTCTTATTAGTATTACGCTCCTCCCCCTCCACCACTAATCATGTCTGTATAATACCCTGCCATCCTCCTCCAGAAATCATGTTCATATCACACACCGTCCCTCTGCTGCCATGTTTTCCTATGAAGCTCAATCAGATCACAATGTCTTATCATAGTCTGCAGATTGATAATGTAAAAACATATTTTAAGTCAATAAGATCTAATAATAAAAAACTTAGATAAAGACACTTATGAGATTTATAAATAATATGAAATGTACCTTTAGTTATTTCTATCAAAGTGGTTGTGCTAAATAATAGTTTAGCAAGGCGTTCAGCATATGGACAAAGATAACTACTACTAGCAGTACCTGCAAACTTTACAGCTAGGGGTCTATCAGCACTGGGTACTAAGATAACTACTACTGGCACTATCCACAAACTTCATAGCTATGTTTTGGGGGGTTATTTGCTTGTTTTTTTTTTTTTTTTTTTTTGCAATGGGCACTAAGAGTGCCAATAGTAGGCATATCAGAGTAGATGGATTAATTATGTTACCCAAATGATGTAAAGTATATTATTATTTTTTTTTATAAATCCTGATTTTTTTAAAAATACAACATTTTACATATCAAAATCTTATTCTTGACGATATAAAAAGCTATGTTACAATTCGCTGTCTACAAACTCACGACAAGCAGAGACTATTATGACAATATTGAAGAGAATGAAAGCCAAGAACTGGATATCTCAATGTCATCACTACAGGTAAATTTATCAAATATTTTGATGTAATATATTATATTATTTTTATCAGATTTATAAATATATTATAACGTAAATAGCAGTGTTTCAAAATATATCATTTTCGTCTAAATAAATAAATCACGATTTTAACAGATTACAGAAACTGAAGACACTTCCACGGATGACATAGCGGAAGACCACCAAAAAACAAATCAGGATGAGGTAAATAATACAGGTTGTACAGTTATACTCTGTTCTAGGCAAATATATAATGATGATTGCATGCTTTTTTTTTTGTAGATTTTTACTAAAAAGCAAAATTGGGTTTTGTGATTTTGGCGAATAGGTGACATTTAGGTCTTATCACATGGCCGTTGTATTGTGTTCCATAGAAATCGTGCACACCAAGGATGCTCAACCTGTGGCCCTATAGCTGTTGCAAAACTACAACTCCCAGGACAGCCTACAGCAAGGCATGATGCGAGTTGTATTTTGACAACAGCTGGAGGACCACAGGTTGAGCATCCCTGATGTATACAGTTTAAGGACAATAGCCACTGGCACACTGTATCATGGATGTCGAACACTTCACTTGAATGGGTATTGAATTATGGAAGAAAACTGAACATATAATATTTATTTGGCGTTGCGGACAGATCACTGACCCATTCAAGTTGAATGGGTCTGCATTTGTCTGCAGCAAGCACATGCTTCCTGTGCATTAGGGATTGAAAATTTCAGCATGAGCATTTCTGTGCATAAGCCCTTATAAAGATATGGCCTCAGTACTTTACATAAAGTCTTGAATTTCTCTGGATTCAATCAATCTGTGGACATGAGTTGGCTAGCCAACTATAGAGCCCACCTAATGTAAATCAAACACTTTTGAACAATGTATTTACAGGAATTGAGATCTTTATTGCAACGACTAAAACAGAAGGCCAAATCGAGACATCCGGGACCAGACTACTGTTTTCAAAATGATCCAATATGGTTACCGGGAGAACAACAAGACACTGAAGAACCAGATCCTGAAAACCGATTAAAAGTTTTGTCCTGGTGTCGTTGTGGTCAATGCAACCTAATGAAAACCGTGACAGAATCCATTTGCTGTCAAGAGATTGATGCAGCTTGCAATCTTCTGGATCCGGAGACAAAGTGCATTACTGAACATCCCGAATTTGAAGAAATCTGTATGGACTTAGCAAACCTCCAACGAAATTTGATAGTTATGAGTAACATTACTCCTCGACAGTTTGATCATAATAAGCCACGGTAAGTATAAAATGTAAGTAAGGGGTGTATAACAACTGTGTATTGTTGACAAGATCATTGATATCAATTGTTCTTATGAATTATTGCTATTGATGTTCTTCTATAGTACACTTTAAGCGGATTATCACAATATTGATGACTAGATGAATTATCATACACTTGCAAATTTTAATCTTTTTAAAGGGGTTATCCGAGTCCTATGCTTAGACCGGTCATATCCCCTTCTTCAACTACCCAGCCCCTTTGACTTGAGCATTGGAGCATTTCAGGCTCCAATCATCTCCCTTGCCTAGTGCTGTATGGCTTTTAGGTTTGTATTTTGAAACTTTTTGATGCTATCTTATGACTAGTGCTTATTTCCTGTGACGTCCCTGGAGAATGAAATGCTCCGATGCTCATGTCATGGGGGCTGATTGTCTAAAAAAAGGGATTTGTCCATGTTTGGCTTTGAACACGGACAACCCTTTTAAAAGTATGAAGCAGTGAGTAGGGGGACAATTATTTGCATTAGTGATCTCTGAGCCACAAACAGTGGATGAGATCTCTGCATGTCAATGTCTGGACTAAATTCCTATTTACAAATAATAATTCCTTTCCAGCCTTATTGAAGGGGTTGTCTCCCTTCAGTAAATTTCATTTATCATGTAGAAAAAGTTACTACAAGGCACTTACTAATGTATTGTTATTGTCCATATTGTCTCCTTTGCTGGCTAGATGTATTTTTCCATTACATTATACACTGCTCATTTCCATGGTTACGACCACCCTGTAATCCAGCAGTCGTGCTTGCACACTAAAGGAAAAAGCAACAGCCTCCCTGGTGGCTGGGACCATGGGAGCGCACTGAGCCCATTGAGCATGCACGACCACCACTGATGGAATTCAGGGTGGTTGTAACCATGGAAACAAGCAGTGTATAATGTGATGGAAAAATGAATCCAGCCAGCAAAGGAAGCAATATTGACAATCACAATACATTAGTAAGTGGCTTGTAGTAACTTTCTATACATGATCAATGCTATTTGCTGATGTGACACAACCATTAAACGCTCAGATTTAATTTATTTAGTTATTATTTTACCTTATATCGTTTTCCATTTTTCTCAAAGTTGTCTTAGATTGTCCGCTTACCACTCTTTCACTGCTTGGGTACATGGAATCCTAGGAAAGCACAATCGAAGACCGATTCCTGCTTGTGTTGTTCTAAATATTAGGCAAACATTTCCAGAACCATCCGGAAAGTATACAGGATTTCAATATTATGTGGATATGCCGCTCAGCGAAGTGGATATAGACTTTAATTTTTGATAGCAAGTGTATATAACCTCAACAGTTATGACTACCTCGTTTACATTTTGTTATATTTATTCTAGATATTTACAGTTTTATTTCAATGTCTAATACATTTTATATTGTTGGTTTAACAGTTTTTTTTTTAAGTATATTTATGTTATTTAATTGTAATTTTCTATTAAAACAGTTTATATATATATTTAACCATATTTGGTTTTGTGGTCATTAATTAAAATCTCTGCATGTTATAGTTTTATATAAAATCTTGAATTAAAAAGGGGTTTAACAAATCAAACAAAAATATAAAAATCACAAATTTTTTTATAATTTTTATAAATTACACACAAATATAAAATATGTAAAACTGTCAAAACTAAAACATCTTATATATAGTACTGCAAAAATATGTTAACAAGTCATTAGAACATTTGTAAAGAATAATTGAAGTGCATACAATATTGTTATTTTTCAATATTCCCCCCCCCAATATATTATACATTTGTCTATGCAAATGTCATGTAGCTATCAAACTATAGCTCACTAAAACTCGTAGAAATTCTTTGATATAATACAACACTGTATGAGGTACAATCAGAGCTAGAGCTTATACATAATATGCACATGTACATACATAACAATAAAACGTATTAAAGGGCTTATTCGACAGTGGCAGCCGTGCGCGGACCGGTAGCCAGGTAAGTACAATTATTACAAGGGGCCCGGGCATATGGGGTGTATTACTGTCGGATAACCCCTTTAATAAAGGTAAACTCACAATGTGGAGTGTGGTATACACAGGTAAAGTCACATACTGAAGGTATAGAAAATTATGTCCATTCTTTCAAAAACGGGATAAGTATTTTTGAATCAGTTCCTCCTTTGGAGGTTTTTCCACTGGAGCTATGTTTATGGGTAGGTCATGTTTGGCAGATTTCCATTGAGTAGCAATCCTCCCTTCAACAAACATAACAATTTTTTCTAAAATGTCTTTCAAAAATTGCTGAGATCGTGGCTCATGAAGACTTTTTACTACCCACGCTTTTCGTCCTTTTGAGTACTCAACTCTGTATTTTTTTGGACCAACTGCATCATTTTCCTCATCAACGTTTTGAGGCATGGCTTGCACCCTATCCACATTCCGGTTGTGATCTAATATGGCCAAAGTTGTCCGTGCAACCATTGCGTCATAGTAGAAGTGCACACGCTTAGGTCTGTATTTCAAAGCACTGGAGTGAAAGACCTCAAGCTCTCCAGTGTGACAAAAAAAAGCTAGATGTTCTATATCGCGTAGTAGAGCCTTGTTTTCCAGGATAGATTTCATTTTTTGATAAGACATAGAATCCTCTTTCAACCACTTGGTTTCACGGATGATCTCTAGGTGGTGGCATTTGGCATATGTAGTTTCAGTCTCCCATTCATGAATATCCATCACATGGTAAATAATGGATTTCCATCGCTCGACAAGCTCTACCGGATCCTCATTGCAGTTTCTGCTCGCCCACCATAAGTGGTTTTTGACGGAACTAATCCATGGTGTAATGGAACTACATTCTCTTGATTTAGACGCCACTAATAATTTTTGGCCGATGGACTTAGCTAAGTGCCAAACATCGAACTGATGTAGTATATGAGGATATTCTTCCTTCATTATTTTCCTAATGCCCACGTGACGATCAGTTGTAATGATTCGGACATTGAATTTCGCATCCAGTATTTTATTAATAGTTTTCTTGAATGCTATTTTTTCCAGGTTTACAGAACTTTCTGGAGGTATTATTTGTTCAACTGTAAAATCAATGATTAAGTTGGATTCCGTGTCCATCATAGTGTATATACAGTACTTGGCAGAGAAGCCAGGGCTATCTGACTGCCCATCGCCTGCCAAGCATAAAGGATTTGTTCCAATATTTGAAATTACATAATTTCTCTCATTTTCCCATGTGTGGTGGATCATAGGAAAGGTGAATCTTGGCTGGTGACGGTAGTGTGTGGCTTTTGAGATTAAAAAAATGTTGAGGATATCGAAAAATAATTTGATTTTTAGAAAGTTATTACCACTGAGCACTATTCCACTAGACAGAAGAACATTTCCAGCAGCAATCCTGTTCACTCTCGGTTGACTAGACCAAAGTAGTTGTTTATGTCCTTTAATGCATTCAACATGCACATTTACAGCCGAACCAATTTTCTTAAAACCAATTTTGACCAGTTTTTGATGACATTTGTTTCGATACTGACAACCAATTTTACTTATCAGATTTTCTAGACAACTTCTGAAAACAATAAACTTGTCTTCAGCACTAATAGATTGCTGCAATTCACCAAATTCCATCATCTCTGGACCTTCCAGAAGTTCTTCGTTAATGTTGTCTGTCTCATCATCGCTTTCATCTGTAAAATCAAGAAGATTTTCATCTTCCTCATTATCCGAATCTTCTGGATAAATAGGAATATTGGTTGCCTCTTCGGGTTCATATTCAATGTCAAAATCATTATTTTGTTTTCCTGTCAAAGTCAATTTACGGCATGCTCTAGAGGGTTTCTTTTGGACCGGCGATAGATGGTCCATTTGTTTATATATCCGGTGTCTGGGTGTGCTTAGCGGAGTTGATGTCAGCAAAAAATCATCCAAATTTTCATCTCTTTTGTCAAGGTTTATTGTAGTATCTTTGTCTAATGCAGAAGTATTTTCGTGACTGAAACTTTGTTCCATTTCTTCAGCAACTATGATTTCTTTAGGTGACAAAGTCAAATCATGTAATACATCAGATGAAGCCTGCCTGATTAGATGAGTTAGCATGTTAGATGACTGCATTGGTAACAATACATCACATGAAGTTGCTAACGATGTTTGTATAGATCCTTCTTCTGCACATGGTGGCATAACTTCAACCAAGTCTGTTTGTCGAACATTTGCAATTGTTTTTTTGCTTCTGCTCCGACGATTTCTTTTTTTTCGTATAATTGGGAATTGACAACCAAAGTTTTTTTTTACCACGAGAGAAGTATCAACTACAAATACGCTTTGTTCTTTGTTCCACCTTATGTCAGTATTAGTAGCCTTATTTACCATTTTACTACGGGAATGTGATGTGGCTGTTGAATTGCATTCAGGTGTTGTAATCAATGGTAAATGCAAAACTAATTGTTGGTTCACCATACTGATTGCACCAGTTATAATTTCTGTATATTCGCTTGGCTTCTCCATCAGCTGTGCCATTTCGCTTTGTTTTTTACTAATTCTTTTTCTTTTTTTTGGCCTAATTTCAGCTGTTGTTGTGCTTTTTGATGTATTATGTTGTTCAGAATTATGAGTCGTGTCAGTAAAATCTTCTGAAGTACAACCCATAAGTTTAGAATCAGCTGATTCAACTGTAGAGCCAGTAGTATTTTGGCATATTGGAGGAAAAATGGTGGGAAGAGCACCCGTTTTCAATCTTTTTACTTTTCCTTCATCATAATATGCGTCATATGCAAAATGCTTGGAACATAAACGATAGTGGTCAGTCTTCTTTCCAATGAAGATCCTTTCAACCCATTCGTCGACGTTTTCAAAGTGTTCAGGTGCCTGTTCAAGCCACCGTTTTATTTTGTCCCGGTTATTCGGGAAAACATGCATGATAACATCAGGGTCTCTTTTTTTCCAAGTATTGTAGCATCCTTTGATGATGCATGACGGCATCTTTATTTAGGCAGTGATTTATTCTCTGCAAAACAAAATCATAAAGTAATTAGTTTTTCTATACCGGTTGTTCTATATTATAAAGAATATTTATTTTTAAATTACTGCTGCATATTATAGATAAGGATGCATAAGTCATACATTGTGCTAACCGCATAATTTCCGTCAACTTTAAAATGAATTGGTCCCAATTGGTTAAGCTAAAGTGCGGAACGAATGAGTACTAAAATGTAGGTCATGGGATTGAGCCCCAAGTTATGTAATTTTTTATCTAAGATTTTTTAGAGTACGCAGCACCCCCAAGAAAATATTTTTGATATTACGGTAAACTCTCAAGCATTTTTATTTACAAAATAAACAAAAGCAAACCATTTTTAAATATTTTGGGTATTCGTTTATTATTTACATTTAGTTATTAAAAATTACTTTTATTACTCTCCCCAGAATTATATCCAATTTTGCTTCTTTTTTTTTTTTTTTTTTTTTTTTAATCTTTTTATTAGTTATTTTAAACAATACACATTAATGAATACTAACAATATCAACAATATGCGCTTATACATCCCTTACCCCGTTCAAAAAACCCACCCCACCCAAATGGACGACGACCCCCCCCCCCCCCCAATTTTGCTTCTTACCTGTCAAAAAGAAACCAGGGTAAAAAAAAATTCAGTAGTATAAATTTTACTTCTGTAAAAAAGATAAAAATTGAAAAATTACATTACTTATTCATCCAATAATAGGGGTTCTGTCATCTCAGACTGTGGAGGCATATTGCTAGGATCTGTCTCCATTGTCTGGTGGTTGAGGTTCCTATCTCATGCACCGACAACATAAAAGGAGCCTTGACAGTCAGGGAGTGCACAACGCCCATGTGCTGCCGGCCTCCATTCATTTTGTTGTGGCCCCCATAAATAGCAAAGCGCTGGCAGGGCTATTTAGTCTGGCCTCTTTGAAATTAATGGTAGTGTTGGCTGGCGAGTGCGTGGTGCGCACTCCTAGATATCCTTCGCTCCGTTTATGTGATAGATGTGGGACCCTAAGGTGGGACCTGCAACTATCAGATCTCTGGGGGGAGATCCGAGCAATCTGCCACCACATTCTGAGATGAGACAACCCCCTTAATGAAAACAAATTTACCATATTTTTCACTTTATAAGATGCATTTTTTTCCCCCAAAAGTAGGGGAAAAATTGTGGTGCATCTTATAAAGCGAATAAAAGTGAGCGCTTCCATTATGTTTTAGCTGCGGCACCCCCATCAGACCTCAGAACAGCCCAGTGTGCCCCCATCGGACCTCAGATCAGCCCACCTCTCTTACCTGTCCTGCGCTGCATCTCCACTCCGGGTCCGGCGCTCATCTGGCCTCCTGGGCCGGCGCTGCACTGTCCTGACTGCGTACAGCGTCAGGACGTAGTGCGCGCACTATGACATGACGCTGCACGCAGTCAGGTGACAGTGCAGCGCGAGCCTTAGAAGCCAGAGGAGTGCCGGACCCAGAGCGGAGCCGCAGCGCAGGACAGGTAAGAGAGATTTATATTTTATTGTTATGGGGCTGGGTGGTCTGATCTGAGGTCTGATGGGGGCACACTGGGCTCATCTGAGGTCTGATGGGGGCACGCTGGGCTCATCTGAGGTCTGATGGGGGCACGCTGGGCTAATCTGAGGTCTGATGGGGACACACTGGGCTCATCTGAGGTCTGATGGGGGCACACTGGGCTGTTCTGAGGTCTGATGTGATGTCCTGAAATTTATGAGGGGGGTCTGATATGAGGTCTGATGAAAAATATTTTTTTTTCTCATTGTCCTACTCTAAAATCTGGGGTGCGTCTTATCTTCGAGCACATCTTATGAAGCGAACAATACAGTAATTAATTTAGTATTAAAAAAAATAAAGAATATATATATATGTACCTGATCAAATTTTATGAAGTTTTGTCAAGGTTTGGTCAATCACATGCACATCTCCAAAACGTCCCGTAAACTGCTTTAATAAGTAGAAAAATTAAAGTAATATTTTTGGGCTTAATAAATCTAAATAAGCATATTGAAACTATGTCGGTCATATACAATTATAAAATACACCTAAATTAATCATATTTCATGCACAGATGGCCATCTGCGAATTGGCCCTGCTCATGCCACGTCTGAAATTGTGGGCATGGCGTAGACGGAGATGGGCTGGCAGTGCCATCTCATTTACAGTTTTGTACGCCTGCTTTAAGCATAGAAAACGTTCAAAATGTAACACAGATGTGCCCCTGTGTTTCTAAAGGGGTTGTATCGTCTCAGACTATGGGGGCATATTGCTCAGATCTGCAACCATTGTCTGATATTTTCGGTCTCCACCTCAGGGACCCGCGCCTTTATTGTACACAGAACCAAGGAAATCAAATAGTGTACACAGCGCACACGCATCCAACGCTACCATTCATTTCAATGAGCCTGTTTTTTGGGGGACACATTGAAATGAATGTAGGCCAGCAGCACATGGGTGTTGTGCACTCTCTGACTGTCCAGGCTCCTTTTACGTCATTGGTGCAGGTACATAAGGTGGGACCCTCAACTACCAGACAAAGGAGACAGATGCTACCAATTTGGCATCCTTGTTTTGATTTGTTACAACTCTTTTACAGTAACTGGCGCATTCTTACGTCCTTTTTGAAGAAGTTATAAAACAGAGCATATTCATCATTTTGGATGTGTATATGTCAGTTACTGACACTGATTTAATACCGTAAGAAGGATGATACTATCACTAGGCCCTGATTCACATTTGTGTTTGAGATTCATTAGGCTGTTATTGAATTGAACAGCCTGCCTGATCTGCCTGCATTTCTGTGTTTCCATTGGCAAACAGTCTATACTAATGAACAATAAAGACTTGTGGAGATCCTGCCTAAACCATGCAATTGTGTGGTCATTTGACTGATTGAGGACAAATTCTCACAGTGGGATTATTTTGGACGATTGCCTTTTTTATATGCATCTCCTATGCATACCTCCCAACTGTCCCTGATACAGCGGGACAGTCCCAGATTGCAGTGGCTGTCCCGCTGTCCTGGTACGGGGGAGGTATGTCACAGTCTCTGGCAGCTGTCTCTGCGTCCATAGGACGCAGAGACATTTGCCTGTTATATGAAGAAGCAGACAGCCGCAAATCAGTATAATGTCTCCTTGTTGTCCCTTACAGTATGCAGTAGTTGCTCCTGTATGGGGTCAGCAGGGACATTATACAGTATGTGGCTTCCACTGATGGGACTCCTGACAGGTATATTCCCAATCTCCTTCTATTGCATGGAGATGAAGTGCCCTGTGCAGGGCTGCTGATGGGCCTCAGCGGGTCTACGCATGAAGAGAGGACCACTACCATTTACCTCCAACTCTGCTGTTACACTTCTCCTGTCTTGGACAGTGGCAGGCCAGGAGAGCTCCTCGAGAGAGACCTGCATTGCCTTCATCACTTGCTGCCATTTTCTGACTTTGGTGGGCAGAATCATGGTGAAATCATCGAGTGTGGGATGCGTCTGCTGTGGGAACTAACATTTTCCCCCTGTGCTGAGAGATACCTGGGGTCCAGATTCGGAGTTCCCCATCCCTCAGTATTACCAGCCTTGTCCTCCCAGACTCTTCTGGAGTTCTATGAACTACAGTATACGATGCTGCTGCAGGTACGGGGATACTCTCTGTGCATTCGTGGAAATCCTTCATGACAAATTTGACTTTGTTAGCTGAGGTCATTGGGCAATAGGAACGAGGAAGATG
>ONZH01007049.1:0-37535 GCA_900303285.1 Rhinella marina | reverse complement strand
GGCCATCTTAGTTACTGGTATTCTCCGTGACACGGCTACAAGTGGGAAGCAAAGCACATAGATGCAAGTAGAACCACAACGAGTATTCGACTTAGTAAATTAAGGATATACACATACCTATAATAAGTTAATATTGTTTAATTAGATGAAATGACTTAACCTTTATGTTTTCTCTGTTACTAGGAGTAAGTCAGCACTTGGAGTCAACTTCATCTCGATTCCTAACAGGTTGTTGTGATGGTGCAGGTGTTCAGGACTCCAGGTCAAGGGGAACCAGGTGAAGATGTTAGGTTAGGTCCTGCATTTGATACAAAGTCAAGTGAAGTACTTGGTCCTGAGTGTCCTACCCATGCTAGAATCACAAAAGGAAGGGATTGTGATGGAAATGGTCTCACCTGTGGTAAACTGTAGCTTGACATAAGAGGTCACACAAGTAGTAAGGGAGAAAGAATGTAGACAGGCAGTGAAGAACATCAGCAAGCTAATGGAAGCTGTAGAGATGCACCCCGATGGTAAACTGAATCCAGAGTAGTGAGAAAAAAAGCATGTAGGAAAAATAAAGGGTGCCTGAAAGATAACGAGCTCACAGGAGTCCGATTGTGAGTATCTTACGGAAAGTGTATAGAGGAGGTGTAGAGAGACAGAGAAAGTGTCAAGTATTATTATGAATGTTATCACGGTAATTTTAAACCACCTCCCAAACGGAGAAAGGAAAAACTAAGTCTTCCACCCTATAATGGTCCTGGGTAATGGACCTGCAGCATCTGAATCCAGATTGGAGAGAGTTATGCTGTATGTGGTACTCCTCGACCACGCCACATGGATTCTATTCTGTGTTAACTGAGCCCAGATCACTGTCCCCACAAACACCCATGTTCTTAGAGATGACATAAAGACAGATGAGAAAGTAAAAGGTAGACCAGTATTAGGAAACGAGCAATCCAGTATTGGCTGTGCCCTCAAACATTTTAGCAGATTAAAGTCCAGCTCCAATGATATCCCTCACTCTGGATGATAAAGAAGAAGTCCTGTTTTTGATTGATACTGGAGCAGCCAAGACAGTTGTACACAGCAAACATGTCCTCCCCTGACTTAATCTCCACGGTCACCAGTCCTGGAATAGGAGTGGATGGGAAAGTAGTACACTCCCCTTTAACATAACCCATCCATGTTAGATTTGCCCTTAACCAAAAAGTGCTTGCCCGGTTGCTGGTCAGTGATACTGTCCCCTGTTGCCTCCTGGGTAGAGACTTGATTGCAGCATCGCATACCAGGAGGATGGCACTGTGAAACTAACAGGTGCCTTTTTAATGACCAAGAACTTTGTTAGCAGTTAGTGATAAAACTCCCTGGTCCATGTTTATGTCAGTACTCCCCAAAAGATGAGAAGGAAGCCCTGCTTGCAGTATCCCTTGAGTATGGCACCGTTGGATGCCATATTTCAAACATTCCGAGACTTTATGAAAAAGATTGTATCCCCTTCGACCACTCTTTTGTACCCTGAGAAAAAGAAAAGTAAGAAGGGCAAAACCAACCCAGTACCAGGTGCCTACGTGCTGTCAATGAAGCCACAGTTTTTAATACCCCCATTGTGTCCAATTCACACACCTTGTTGACTAAGGTTCCCACTACCTCTACTCACTACACAGTAATTAATTTGGCTGATGTTTTCTCTTCCGTACCTCTACATCCAGACAGTTGGTATTTGTTTGCCTTCAAGCAAGAGGGTAAAAAGGTATACTTGGGTGATGCTGCCACAGGGAGCCCAGAACTCACCCAGTATGTATACTATAGCAATGTCGCCGTAACTGCAAGGTGTCAAATACAAAACTTCAGTTTTGCTGCATTCCTTCCTGGGGTGATATATCTCACCCCTGAATGAAAGAAGTCTGTGGAGGACACCCCTTTGTCCACAAACGTGAATGCACTGTGGACATTTTTTGGGCCTCATTTCTTATTGCAGACCTTGGACATGCCCGTTTGGTGCCGTTTTTTATGATTGTTTGTCCTCTAGCCCCTTCCACTTTACAGAAGAGGCAGTAGATGGATGCCTTTCATGTTCAAAGGCTGGTAATTTGGTACTCCCCCGCACTGGGTCTATCAAATTATTACATTTAGATTGTATTCTATAGAAGCGAATGGCCCTGCCTCAGTTGTCCTCACTTAACTGCTCCTCATGATATTACATTTATCCTCACATAGGTATAACCCAAAAATCTTTTTAATGCCTGACTTTTGAGAATGCAGTGTTCCATTTTGTTGCCTGACAATGTTAGTATCCAAAGGTGTAATACTTTGAATCCAGCCACCCTGTTGCCTCTGGAGCAAGGGGGGAGGGAAGAGTTAAGGCACCTCATGACTGTTGGCAGATGATGTCACAAGAGACAGTGGGATATGGTAAGTCAGCCATTAGATTAGATAATGTGCTCTTTGTGGATGGATCGAGGTATGGCCAGGACGGCAGGTGCTACACAGGTTGGGCAGCGGTTACTAAACATGACACTCTAAAATGCAGAGTCCTTACCACCACATGTCTGCCCAAGAAGAGAGTCCAGAGACGCTGGAGATGGTTTGCAGACATGCAGAGGGAAAAACAGCCAACATTTACACTGATTCCATGAATGCCTTTGAGCCCATGGCTATGGGCCCATTTGGAAAGCCAGAGACTTCAACCCCTTCACGTAAATCCATCAAAAATTAGGAAGTGGTGAGGTCTCTGATGGAACCCCTCATGTTGCCAACTTGAGTGGCGGTGATAAGAACGAAAGGCCACTGTGAAACAGACACAGAGGAGGCGAAGGGAAAGCCAAGGCAGATCAGGTGGCAAAAATGGCTGCCAAATTGCCTAGGCAGACCCCTGCCTTAGTGGCCACAGCTCAGGTCCCTGAAATAACTCCTCCTGTCTCCCTGAAAGTTCTTAAGACCTTACAGAACCAGGCAGGGAAGGAGGAAAGGGACCAGTGGGTGTCAAAAGGGGGGACTGCAAAGGAAGGACTAATACAGTTTCAAGGAAAACTCTGCCTTCCCAGGTCCCCCTAACCCACAATGGCACAGGCAACCCATGGAGTGACGCACCAGTCAAAAACTGCTGTGTGATTTAGTACATAGCACATGGTACGCTCCAGGGTTCAGCACTGTAGAAGCCAGATATACTCAAAGATGTATGATTTGTGCCCCGAACAAACGTGGGTCAGATGGTTACAGTACCTCAGAAACACATGCACCTCGTCACTTGTATCCGTCTCAACGCTCGCAGACTACATTCAGCTACCCAAGGTGGGTGTGTATAAGTATGTATTGGTGTGTGATTACTTGTTTTCAGGATGGCTAGAAGTATACCTGGTAGCTAAGGTCACAGCCTAGACCACAGCAAAGAAGATTATGGCCGAAGTTGTATGTAGGTACAAGGTACCAGAGGCCATTGAAGGTGACAAGGTGTTCACTTTACAGGTGAAGTGATGCAAAAGGTGATTAAGATTTAGGTGTAGAACAAGCCTAAAGTGCTTCGTACCATACACAAAGCAGCAGTAGGAAAGAACTGAACGGGACACTAAAGTAAAAGACTCAAAAAGCCATGGCACAGACTGATAAGCCATGGATAGAGTGCCTGCTGTTAGCCCTGTTTTCAGTAAGGTATACCCTTAACTGTAAGACAGGCTTTAGTCCCTTTGAGGTCCTTTTTGGGGTCAGCCCCTAGGACAGGATTGTATTTCCCACAGCAGCTCCAGATGCAACGTAGTTGTCTGACAGATTATGTGATCAGTTTGTACAAGCGTTTGACGAAAACACATTCTCGAGTTTTTGCTTCACTTCCAGATCCTGATAAGGTACCAGGAACCCACCCACTTGTGTCTGGAGATTGGGTGCTGCTAAAAAGACACGTTTGAAAAGTCCTTAAACCGTGGTTTGATGATCCATTACAAGTGATGTTAACTCCAAGCACATCAGTGAAGCTCAAAGGAAAACCAGCTGAGAGCTTGTACACACATATATACATAGATGCCATAGGAGTCCCAAGGGGGATCCCCAATGAGTTCAAAGCAAGAGATTAGGTGGCAGTGGGATTTGAGTCACTTATTCCCACTATCAACATTAACAAAAATGTGGATTGGATTAATTATATCTATTATAATCAGCAGAGATTTGTGAACTACTCCAGAGATGCCCTGAAAGGGATTGTGGAACAGTTGGGTCCCACGAGTATCATGGCATTCCAGAACAGAATGGCATTGGACATGCTCTTGGCAGAGAAAGGTGGCGTATGTAAGATGATAGGAGATACCTGTTGTACTCTTATTCCAGATAACCTGGGACCAGATGGCCAAGTGATGAATGCCCTGAAGGGACGCACATCTTTATCTGAGGAGTTGAAAAGGAACTCAGGCATTAGTGATCCATGGGATGCCTGGTTTGACTGGCTGAAAGACTGGAGAAAATCTCTTGCTCACTTAGGAGTTGTCATCTTGCTAAATCTTAATAATGCTTGCTCTAACTGTTTGTTGTGTAATCCCTTGTGCCAGGAAACTGTTGGCAAAAGCAGTGGAGAATTCCATCCCTGAGATGATCATGACTGAACCATATGATGACATCAGGAAGGAGATTCATGTGCCCTTGGATGACATCAGACCTCCCTCAACTACAGTTCTGTGAGGCGGAAGTGAAGATTCCTTGGGACCCTGTGTTTCAACGGTTGATAAGCCTGACAACTAACCTTAAAGCCAATATGTGTAGCTTTAGCACATATTCACATAATCCGCACTTAGCTTTAACACTTACACATTCTTTGCTTAAAATTAGCTTAGTGTGAGTGGTCCTGTGCGCCCGGAGGATTCCTGAACCAGAGCGGATGAAGAAGAAGACCACCAGATGGATGTCAGCGAAGAAGTCCCCCACGCAGTTCCAGTGAAGCCTGTGTTAAGGTCAGAGTTAGAATCTGACTTCCCATTGTGCAAGTCCACTAAGAGGGAGTCTATCTATTAGGGATAGATTGTCTCCTAACTGGTGAAAAGGACGCAGGCACAATGGGACAGATTGTTAGGTCCATCTAGATCAGGGACAGACAACACCGTGCTTGAAATGGCTTCAAAGGGGGGACTGTTATGGATATGAAGACTGAAGATGTGAAGCCATTACAAGATGGCGCCGGCTCCGGGACCACTCCTGCTCTTATCTATAGTTTACATTCTTTAGCTAGACTAGATGCGCAGAAGTGAAACTTTATTTTGCTTTACTAACCAATAAAATATATCCTAACCCTCAGGAGAGGATTCACCCCTCCCTGGTGTATATAACCCTTGTATCCTCCTCTAATAAACGAGAACCTCTTTGACCCTACAAGGTGTCAGTGTTGTTTCTTCCATGCATGTAAAATCCTAGGATTACTTTAATTTGGAGCAGAGAAACAAACTTTGTGGCTCCCTTTGAGAGCCATCCTTATCAGTACCATATACAGACATACATACATACATACATACACACACATACATACTTACATACTCCAGGCAGGCAGGCCGCACGTCTTCACGTGTATGTGTGTATATGTCTGTCTGTATGTCTGTATGTAGTCCGTCCTGAACTCCATTGAAAGTCAATGGAGGGCGGATCCGTTTACCATGTTAGTCACACCAAACGGATCCGTCCCCATTGACTTGCATTGGGGGTCATTCCAGATCCGTCTTGGTGCGGATTCCTGGACCGGGGAGAAAACCGCAGCATGCTGCAGTTTGTTCTCCGGTCTGAAGACGGAACGGAATGCTTTCAGGAGCATTCCGTTGTCTTCAGTTCAGTTTTGTCCCCATTGACAATGAATGGGGACAAAGCTGAAGCGTTTTTTTCCGGTATTGAGCCCCTATGACGGAACTCAATACCGGAATTTAAAAACGCTAGTGTGAAAGTAGCCTAAACTGGAAACATGCCCCTCTGCCAGGAACCTTTCCCCGGGGGCTGAGCTAATCACTGATCACATACAGAACAAAAGAACTACCTAGACATCATGGAACTGGGAGTTCATAAGAAATTATGAACTAACCGCACATCTCAGAAATAAACCGTTTACATCTCTGCGACCCTGGGACTGAGACACACGTTCACTCAGTCTTCGTTTCTTGGCGGACGTAGGGAAGGGGAGATACAGGGAACTTCTAATTGGCTACAATCACATAAAAAAAAAACGTGGTC
The DNA here is from genome assembly GCA_900303285.1 of Rhinella marina. Taxonomy (NCBI): domain Eukaryota; kingdom Metazoa; phylum Chordata; class Amphibia; order Anura; family Bufonidae; genus Rhinella; species Rhinella marina. The sequence goes on along the minus strand of ONZH01007049.1, from coordinate 31,358 downwards.
TAAAATGGCAGAAAATTGTTCAAACCCCATATGCTGTTGCGCATATCAAACCAGGGGAGCAATTCCTGCACATGTGATCCGTTGCTAACAGCAATCCCCAGCAAAAATGCATACAATGGAGGAAGCCTGCAGCGGACCACATGTACCACAAAACCATCATATACAAGGTAACAAATTGTGCAGATGTTGCGAACTATATAACCAAACAATCACTAATAAAGGTGCACTGCGGCGGTAATGCAATTGATAATATATGGCTAAACCCTCACACTGATGTTAAAATGAGACTTTCGCAAATATATTCTTATATCAAGAACATACCGGAGCATGAGCACTGCGTCAAGGTATCTCAGAGTGGCACGGGACCTAACACTAACCTACCTAGCCGTATGGGCAATTGCGGAAGGAGCATATAGGCCGACACAGCCACCAACTCCTAGTTACCTCCAGCGTGAGATCACACATGCAATGGGAGGAGGGAGGAGATACCACTCTGAGATACCTTGACGCGGTGCTCGGGCTCCGGTATGTTCAGGGCTTATATCTAACTAGGAACTGGTGGCAGCCTACAGGGCTGGCAGGGCTCTGTTTCACTGGGACAGTGAAAGGGCTCTCTCAGCTTGTCAGGGTTGTGAGAGAGTGTGCTCTGCAGAGCTTTTAATGAGCAGAGCGAGCAGGCACAGGCAGAATTCAGACTGAAAGAGTTAAGGACTATTTAGTTGCTGAACTAGGTTTGATTAGTCAACATAATAGGGTCAGAGAGAACAGATTGCAGAGCTGAGTTTGAAATATAGCATCCAATCAGCAGTGACAGACATAGTGGGCAGAGGCTGTGAGAGGACCCATGTATTACAATCTAGTATCTACAACTTGTAAATATTCTGGTGGCCATTACTTTGCTAACCTCCACTGTATCCATTTCCGTACAGCTACTGCACAATGGGGGAGATTTATCAAACTGGTGTAAAGTAGAACTGTCTTAGTTGCCCATAGCAACCAATCAGATTCCACCTTTCATTTTTCAAAGGAGCTGTGAAAAATGAAAGGTGGAATCTGATTAGTTGCTATGGACAACTAAGCCAGTTCTACTTTACACTAGTTTGATAAATACACAGATACACCCAAAACTATACACAAAATTATATATCTGATTTGTAGAGAGGCATAAATATGCCTTGTCATGTTATGCCTCTTTTTATTAATCCCATAATTTGATTTGTCAATGGCATGAGAAAATTTGGCTAAATCAGTTTTGCTGTATATTTATTCTTCTGGTTTACAGTCAAGTAAATTTATATATATATATATATATATATATATATATATATATATATATATATATACACACACACATATCATTTTTGTTATAGGTTTTTATTAAAAACTTTGCACTATTTGCAATTTGAGTTCTGCAGCGTCTATATTTTACACTACATAGTAGTTGCAAAAAAACAAAACAAAAAACATTCTGAAATAAATCTGTCAGATTAGCTATTTGAAGACTCAGTGTCCAGTATTTCTCTTTGTTCTCCTAAAGGAACCTCTAATTTGATTTCTAACCAAATCAAATCTCAATTCAAAATTTTCAATATTTTTAAATAAAAAAAACTATTACAAAAATGTTTTTTTGGCCCACATACATGTCAATCTATAATGAACAAATGGTTCCAAAGCTGTCCATGAATGATCTTTTGAGATTTCCTTCATAATGCAATGATCCTTTTCTAAAATATGTTCTAATGTTTGTCTCCTGTTTAGTAGAGAGTGGGTGGTGTCCATTCGTACAGAAGTGCATTCCTCTTGTATAGTGCAAACTGAATTTTTTTGCAGTTTCAGGAGTGCAAAAAGGACACGTGAAATGATGAGGACCATCCAAGGAATCCATGTAAAATAAATTCAAGGAAGCAGTCTGTAGTGAAAACTTCATTGTTTCTACCAATTACATCTGCAAAGTTAAGCACAAACTAGAGATTCAATGACCATAAGGTAGCTGAGCACCTTCAAACGCTGCCAACTACTAAGGTTGAGTTCACATTGGCGTTATAGAATTCAGTCATAGGTTCCGTAATAACAAAGTTATAACATAATATAACTGAATTTTAGGACAGAATGCAAAATGGAAGCCTTTAAGAGGCATTCCATTTTGCTCCATCCTAATACATGTCTATGGGGGCATAATACGGTTCCGTTTCTTTCCGTTATACATGACGGAAAAAATAGCCCTGTCTACAGTTACGCAACCTATAACGGAATTCAGTAACACTGATGTGAACCCGGCCTAAACAGTAGGAAGCGCAGTTGACAGTATGCCTACTTGAATATTTTTAGTAAGTGATTTTAAGACTAGATGTTAAGAACGTATTTATAACTTTGTATAGGATATTGTGACTCTGAAATCCTTTTGTCCATGCAGTGCACAGTTGCCTATTACGAGCAATGGTAACTACTTCTAACAATTCAGCTGGCCTTCATCTGTTAAAGATTGTCCAAGCCAGCAGCTGCTGAACAGCTTGCTATCCTACTCCATTTGGCAATTCTCAGTTCACTTTAGTTTGTACTGAAAGTGTCAGATATCTGTTTTGTCTTATAAAAGAGAATCATGAAGTTCCACTACACAATACTATTTACCGTACTAGACACATTATTTAAGATTCTTAAAAATTCATTCAAATGCAGGGCTAGAATTCTTCTCTGGCACAATAGATGACAGTAGACTACAGCAAGTATGCAACAAGAATGTATGAATACATTTGTTGTCCTAATGTTGGCATAATGAATCTTGGAAAACCCCTTTAATTATTATAGTGTACAAAGTATAGAGTATTTTGGTTATAAGTGGCAGGTAGTTGACACATTGTCATGATCATACTGTAGATACAGTGGCATAATGATCACATTCACAGCAGGACAAAGACAACCAAGAAGGGGGGGCCACCGGACACACGGATTACATTTTAATGTAATTAACAAATAAAATTACACTCTGTATAATATCATTAATGAATATAGGTTTTACTTTTTCCTACCTACTGCTATCAGATGCACTACCTAAAAAAAGTGTCTGGTATCCCTGTAAGTACTCTGTGCCATATTTCCCCTCTGACAATCCTTCTAGCAATGGCCTTATTCTCCCAAGACAGGGCAATCTGTTTTGCCAGTTTAAGTCCATACCCTCCACAGTTACAGTAACTAAAGTGTCCGACACTTTGGAAAAACACCTCTGCACCTTGAGTCTTCTAGGAACTGGATTGCAACTTGTTAAAGCTAACATCAGAGCTAAAATTTTAGTTTAGGCACCATCCTTACCAGAAACTATGGGTAGGCCAAGAATAGAGATGAGTGAATCATTCAAAATTTGCTTCGCCGAATATTCGCCGAATTTCTGACAAGATTTGTGTTTAAACTAACTTATTTATCGAATCTACGTAAAAAAATACATGTTTTTTTGGGAACATTCCTGCCCAAATTACGTACGTACAGTCGGCGTAGTTAAAAGTACGCAATACCTAAGCATTAGCGTACAAAAGTGTGTACAAATCAATAGCGTACTATTGACGCGCGATTGCGTCATACACGCGAGGATAGGCCGCGCAGACAATCTTTAGAGGCAGTCGATATAAACTAGAAAAATAAGGTGCTCACTGCTGCTAGCTATCAATAAGTGAATAATTTACTTAAAAACACCGTACAATAAGTGCATAATAGGACACATTGCAGTACCAGAAAAAGAATACACACAATGGGCTAAAGTGATTAAAAACAGTGTAGCTAAAATACAGCAAAGACATAAGTATGCAAACATTTTAGTGCAATCAATGTCACATTTGCAAGCATAAAAGGCTCAGATATACGTTTGAGTCTCTTTTTATGGATCGAAGTTGTCATGATAAAACACTGTCTGTCTGGAACACATATTCCGAAATTCAATTGTAATCCACGTGAGGGAATATTGTAATCCAAACAGGTAATGTGTAATCCACATGGATAATAGAGAATAGCAGCAAATAGAGAACCTTTTTGGAAAAGGGGGCTCCCAAATAACCTGAGAAGGGGGAAAAAAGGAAAATAGCCGCGCTTAGGTGCAACTGGGACCTTTCTGCAGAATGGGGAGAGTCCTGACTGACAGCCATGTCCACTCCAGCTGGGTGAGAGTCAAACGGGGGCAATGCATTACATTAAAAAGCAGCACATAGAGAATCGTTTCTGCCAAGGGGGCTCCCAAATAACCTGAGAAGGGGGTAAAAAGGAAAATAGGCGCACTTCGGCGCAACAGGGAAATTTCTGCAGAATGGGGGGAGTCCTGACAGCCATGCCGATCTGGGTGAGAGTCAAATGGGGGCAACAGAAACTAAACAAAAACAACTGCCAACTAGCATCTCACCTGTCAGGTGCAGTCCATGGTGTGGCTCCCATAGGTCCTTCTGCAGTTTCCTTGACACTGCCAGTAGTTGGGTTCCTCATATGAGGGACCTGGAGTCCTCCTCGCTCGAGCTTCTGCTGAAGCTCATCAGAGGATGCTCCTGCCTCTGTCACGAACGTTCTGGCATCAGGTTACAGGCGTTTGGCTAGGCTTTCAAAAGTGACATAATTTGACATGTTTTCCTCTTGGTTTGGTTGCTGTTTACTACACCCCTTCCCCTCAGCTGTTGTGGGTGTGGTGATTATCTGCCCCCTTTCCAACCATTGAGAAAGGGGGCAGCTTTAGAACCCCGAAACGCTTCTGGTATAACAAGACCCTGCTACTTGGATCTCTTCAAACGTTGGACGTCCATAGAAGAATCATCATTAAGTATTACATCTTCCCTCTGGAATATATTAAGAGGAAAAACAGCGCGATCAACCACTACATAGATTGCATTACCAGTGAGAGACGCGCTGATTACTACGGACAGCACAAGCTCCTATTGGGAAAAAAACAGGCACCCACGTGGGACGCCACGTGGACGCTGTTTGCATGCTGAAAAGCGCACGCAACGAACATTCTCGTGCTGCCCAGCTGAGGAACACGGAGGGACAACTATCCTTGCGACCAGATCGGCATATCCATTACGCCCAGAGAGGGTAACGTACCTAAAGAATAACATTCGCTGCATGGTAGCACAAATAGCAACAACTAAACCCCCATTGTCCTGACCTACATAGAAGGGAAAACTATACCTATCAAAGATTCACAGACTTAGATATATTGAAATTGCTATTTGCTTGCATATTGATTACACTGCACTGCTGTGCTCGCTCTTTATGGTGCTTATCGTTATCTTTATTTTATTATTCTGTTCATTATATTACCATCTTTATCACAATAATTCAGTATATCAGTACTTGTATTGAATTTTATTTTTATTTTATTTTATTTTTGTGATTCTGGGCCCAGATCTAATACAGAGGCTAGTTTAATATCACCACTCTAATTTATGGAATGATGAACTACCTTCATTTTTTATTGAACATCTATTGATTTTTTTTATAGAACATCTATTGAATATTTCTAATATTTTAAATAAAAGTGTCACACGAGATCAACTCTATTAATTTATTTTATTATTTAATTTTATTACATAACCATACCTAACATATTGACAGTCTGAACATTACAAAATATCCCTTAAACTACCAAATTAGAGTGTGCCCACCCAACTTATTTGTTGTTTTATTAAAGACATAAGTATGCAAACATTTTTGTGCAATCAATGTCACATTTGCAAGCATAAAAGGCTCAGATATACGTTTGAGTCTCTTTTTATGGATCCTAGTTGGCATGATAAAACACTGTCTGTCTGGAACACATATTCCGAAATTCAATTGTAATCCACGTTTATTGTAATCCAAACAGGTAATGTGTAATCCACATGGATAATGGAGAATAGCAGCAAATAGAGAACCTTTTTGGAAAAGGGGGCTCCCAAATAACCTGAGAAGGGGGAAAAAAGGAAAATAGTTGCGATTAGGCGCAACTGGGACTTTTCTGCAGAATGGGGAGAGTTCTGACTGACAGCCATGTCCACTCCAGCTGGGTGAGAGTCAAACGGGGGCAATACATTACATTAAAAAGCAGCACATAGAGAATTGTTTCTGCCAAGGGGGCTCCCAAATAACCTGAGAAAGGGGTAAAAAGGAAAATAGGCGCACTTCGGCGCAACAGGGAAATTTCTGCAGATTGGGGGGAGTCCTGACAGCCATGCCCATCTGGGTGAGAGTCAAACGGGGGCAACAGAAACTAAACAAAAACAACTGCCAACTAGCATCTAACCCGTCAGGTGCAGTCCATGGTGTGGCTCCCATAGGTCCTCCTGCAGTGTCCCTGACACTGCCAGTAGTTATATAAGGGACCTGAAGTCCTCCTCACTCGAGCTGCTGCTGAAGCTCATCAGAGGATGCTCCTGCCTCTGTCACGAACGTTCTGGCATCAGGTTGCAGGCGTTCGGCTAGGCTTTCAAAAGTGACATAATTTGACATGTTTTCCTCTTGGTTTGGTTGCTGTTTACCACACCCCTTCCCCTCAGCTGTTGTGGGTGTGGTAATTATCTTTCCCCTATTTATCCCTTCCTCTCCCAGTATTCCTTGCGGTTTATACTTTCTGCTGACTTTGTTGTGTGTGGTGTGGATCTCGGCTGAGATCCGGTTGCTGCAATATCTCCATTAAGTTAAGTGTCATTTTCTCTATAGTGTTTATCCTACTTTTCCCTGTTGTGGTTTTGCCTTCTGGAGTCTCCTGTCCGTCCTCTTGGAGGAACGGGTTGACTCTGTCACTAGCTGCAGGGTTCTTTAGGGTGAGTTTGTTATTAGGTTCCTGTGTATGAACTCTCCTACCACTAAGGTCTGTTCATACTGGTAGTCAGCCAGGGCCTAGTTTCAGGGTTACCTGCAGGAGGTGACTGTTTCCCTTGTTCTGTTCTTTTCCCTTCCCTCTTACGCTTGGCGTGGCTATACCCTCCACACCAGAGCGTTATAGCCTCTTGTAGGCCATGCTCGCTGTGGTGGAACTCCAGTGCCCTCTTCTTCCTGAAGTTGAACTTGACCGGGTCCGAGTGGTGGTGACGCACGCTGCAGCCATTTTCGCTTTTCCGAATGCTCCTGACGGGACAGCAGGGGTAAGGATTTCCGGCTGCAGTGGTTCCAGAAAGGTTGCATGCAGGAAAGAAGCCCCAGATTCCCCGGCTGCTGCTGGCTTCATCTTCCATGGCAGCTGGTATTGGTGGACCACCGTGGATTGGAAGGTGAACGATAACATGGTCAGCTGACCCAGCTGTAAGGACTGTGGTGGTGGTGGTGGTGCTGGCAGTCCAGGAATCAGAGGCTCTGGCTTCTCCCTGAACCGGAGGACGCCATCTGGAAACTCCTGCAGGCAGCGCAAGTGTCCTGGACCTGGTGGTTCATCCGGCCACACTTCTGGTTCCGTTGTAGGCACCATAGGCTTTGAAAGGAGGGTAACCCCAGTCGCAAATGGGCCTTTCAGGGACACCATGGGGGTGTACTCCACCTGATCCCCCACGTACAGCCTATGCTGATGTTGTGGCAGGTACGGCCGTTTCACCGACCTGCGGCCCACGAAATATTCCTTTCCATCCTCATCATCCTGCAGTAAGCCAGACCCTCTCCCAACAGAAAACCAAATTACAGTTCCCTTTCTTCGTTCCAATGAAGGATCTCCCGGCCTAGGGTGGTCGAGTACCTGTATGACTCAGTGCTCCACTGCGGTTTTATAGTCTTAGAGGGTCTGTGCATGGGCCGTCACAGATGGTAGAACAATTGGGTTCTGGTGTATGGAAGGGGTGGATCTCCTCCTGAGCGGCGAAGTGGATGCTCCAGCCGCCTTGGCCGCATGAACCAAAGCAGACGTTCCAGCCACACGAACCAAAGCAGAAGTTACAGCTGCACGAGCCAAAGCAGACATTCCAGCCGCACGAGCCAAAGCAGACATTCCAGCCGCACGAGCCAAAGCAGACATTCCAGCCGCGCGAGCCAAAGCAGACGTTCCAGCCGCAGGAGCCAAAGCAGACGTTCCAGCCGCACGAGCCAAAGCAGACGTTCCAGCCGCACGAGCCAAAGCAGACGTTCCAGCCGCACGAGCCAAAGCAGATGCTCCAGCCGCACAAGCCAAAGCAGACGCTCCAGCCACCTCACGAGTAACAGCAACCTCAGCAGGTGGTAAGGAACACACAGGCACTGAAGCTGGGTTTCTCTGGCAGACTTTTGACACCCTGATGTCTTGAGCGGGTGGTGGTTCAGGTAAGTCGTCTCCAAAATACCTCTTGTTCCAATTTGGAAGCAGCTGTTTGTTAGCCATGATGCTTGCCTCTTGCTCTGAGGTCAGCGCTGGTCTAAACTGGTTCAGACTTCGGACTAAAATTTTGCAAACATTTACGAATAATACTAAGTGAATCGACAGAAATTCGAATTCGCTTCACAGCTAAAAATTTCCAAGATTCGATACGAATCTATGAAACGACAAATAGATTCGCTCATCTCTAGCCAAGAACTAAATTTACTAAATAAAAACATTGACAATCCATTGACTAACTACACTTTAACAACTTGGCATAAACGTAACAGTAAATATGCCCTCCTGCTCTCCTGCCAGTGGTCTGCGCCCTTCTTTTTCTTGATCCCAAGCAACTTTAGATCACTCATATGTAAAATCTCATGCAACATTAAAGCAGCGCTGATTTTTCAATAAACTTTGCACTAATCAATAGAACAGTGTATGAACATGAGGAATAACATGATTTCTGGCCATTATATGTATCAATAGAGTCCGACATTTTTTAAAACTCTGTGCATGGTGGGTGGAGACTAGCTGCCGTCCACTGCATACACAGAAATTAGAGCGGAATCTCTTCCTAACTGTCTCACAGTCACTCAGAAGCAGCAGGATAAGGGAAGACATTACATAGTAGTACTGACCTGTATTTTGTGAATGAAACACTTGTGCTGGGCTATAAGCTTCATATGTAGCTGGGCTTCCTATGTGGCTGTGTGGGTCTCCTTAGCTCCTGCTCACTCCTCCCTTCTCCATAAACTTGCATTGGCATATTTAATATGATCCTTCTGTAGAGATGATCCATCCTGAATGGGAAAAAGGGAAATTAGCATGATCGATCCTGGACATGAAAAACAATTAGCAGGAGGTGGGGTGGAGCAGGTAAGCAGCTAATATCAGGTGAACTAGATATTTCTCACTGAAAAAAAAACATACTACACATAAAAAACATACTACTACAACATACGTTTTTTTCTGGTCACTTGTACTACTGAGTTATGCAAAGTTATGAAAAGTTAGTGACAATTGAAGCTTTTTGCACTTCCTATACATCCTCATGAATGCTATCCCCAGTAAGCCACTTCTGCTCACCTTTATATTCATACCTTCAACATAGGACCACCTAGAAGGTATTACCACAATGTCCTGGTATTTCATTGCATTTTCCTATCCTTAACTTTTTATTGAATTTTTATCTCCTGATTTCAACTACAATTATTATCTAGCAGATCTATTTCACTGTTATCGACCCTCCCCCTTTCTTCCTGTAAGCCACCTCCCTCCTTTATTAAGTGCTAAATAAAAAAATACATAAAAAGTGGTTTAATGACCGTACAGAGTGTTTTTCAAATTATTGAGCATCATACCATATCTTGTAGATAACAATTTCTGTCCATAGACTGTAACATGTATATTACAAAACTATTACAAATTGTAACTCCTTAGTAACCATCCTTTTTTGGACCTGTATAATCAAGCATTTTTTTTCTTCATCACATTCCAAGAGCTAACTCTTTTTTTCATTTTCATTGATGTAGCCCTATAAGGTTTTTTTTTGTGGGACAAGTTTTAGTTTTTAATGGCACCATTTTGAGGTACATATTTTTATGGGGGGATTGATACAAACAGCTATACTGCCACTGAGTTTTTATATTATAAATTTTGGGGAATTCAAATAAAATAATAACTTTATTCTCTGCATCAGTAAGGTTACAGCGATACCAAATACATAGTTTTTTTTCTAATGTTTTCCTTAGTGACCGCTGTAAAAAGGAGTATTAGTGGTCATTATGAGGTTAATATGCTTATTCTGATAAATTAAAAAGAGTGGCAGTCAGCGGGTTGGAGAATAGTTATAATTTAGAAAACTAGTCAAAATGTAATTCCTTAAATGTGCGGTTCATTGTTTTCCAAAAGAGATTTTTTTTGTACACTTAAAAAATGTATCTAAAACCCTGCACATTGTAATAGTCAAAAAAATAATTTATTTAAAATTAACAATGGACAGTACAGTTTTCATAAATGCAATGCTTATCTATACTTTGCTATAATATTTAAGTTTAGTTTCCCCCCTTCAGGAATACTTTTGTTCAGATTGTCAAACAAAATTATTAAAACATATTTCATGTTCTTTTTGTAGTTGAATAAATGTTAACAAGAACAAATAAAACTAAACTGAAGTAAAAATGAAGTATTGATTTTCCAGCTATTTGTATCCTTCACCATACAGCTGAAGTATACATTTTCTTTCTTTTTTTTTTTTTTTTTTTTTTTTTTTAAAACCATTTAACTTTCCTTCTTGATCAATAGGGCTAGGTTCCTGCATAGTCATCTTGCCGGGCCCTGTTAATAAAAAATATAAGGGAGGGGCTGGTGACTTGGACCTTCCCTCAGTGCACTTAACTGTTCTTTTGCCTATAATTTAAAAATATTTGGTCCAGAATGAAGGAATGAATCACTAAGATAAAGATTTCATTACATTCAGCTGAGCTATCTCTATTCCACGGCATTGTGCTTGGTTTAACAGTGAATTTCATGATGACAGATTCCCTTTAACACATTAACACTAGAGTTGATCGAACGTGCTTGTAACGAGCACTGTACTGCTCGGATCCCCTGCGCTCCGCTGCGCAGCCATCCAGACCCGTCCTCACCTGCCTGTAAGTCAATGGGCACAGATCCGTCCTCCTCACCCGACTGTAAGTCAGTGGGGACAGATCCGTTTGGTATGACACACTCGTGTGTCATACTAAACAGATCCGCCCCCATTGACGTACAGTCAGGTGAGGACAGATCCGGATGCCTGCGGGCATGCGAACGCAAGGGATCCGAGCACGTTCGATCAACTCTAATTAACACATAATGTCATACATGTACAGCATTATGCACCCACAATTGTAGGGAATGGGCTACTGTGGCAAACCCGCTCCATACGCGGTGGGAACGGTTGAATTACACAGCAGGCACCCAGCTGCAATGATGGGAACGGCGATCATTTAACCCCTCACGGCATCTGAGAGGGTTGGTATAATAACCTCCCTGCTAAGCTATACATGAGGCACAGTTCAGCAGGGAGCGCATCAAAATCATATTCACCCTAATAGATCTATTACGATGACTAGGACAAGGGATAAAAATAGGCTAATAGTTATTAAATAAGAAATGAAATAAAGTTTTTTAAAAAACATCAAAACATTAAACTTTTAAATCACCCTCCTCCTTTCCCAATTTTACATATAAAAATATATAAACAATAAAAAAACATAAGTTATTGCGGCGGTGAAGGACATAAAACAAAATAAAAAACGCATGATTTCGCACCTTGTCCCTTCTACAAAATTTTATAACAATTAAAGATGAGCGAATCTATTCGCCGCTTCGTAGATTCGTATCGAATCTTGGGATTTTTCAGCTGCGAAGCGAATCCGAATATTAGGTGATTTGCTTCGCTTTTGTACGCATTCGCTACGTAGTGTGTCCTATAAATTATACGCTATTCTACGTATAATTTAGTTACTCTATACGCTGTCGCGTACGAATTCAATTCAGCGATGCAGACTTTTCCCTGGTAGTTACTCTATACGCTGTTGCGTACGAATTCAATTCAGCGATGCAGACTCCTCCCTGGTAGTTCCGCCCCTTTCTCCAGCGCGGGAGGATGACGAGGCAACTCAGGAAATTAAGTTGCGCATTCGTGCGCCTCATCCCTTTTTCCCCCTTTTCAGGTTATTTGGGGAGCCCCTTGAAAGAGGGTTTTTTAAGGAACCTTTGCTGCTTTTTTTTTACCCATTTGGATTACAATTTTACCTATGTGGATTACAAATTGCGACTGAGTTTGGGACTCTGCTCCAGTTCTATGACAAGCGTCAGAAGAAAAGAGACTTAAACGTGTCCATGAGCATACTAGGTAGGTGATATTTAAAATTTTTATATTATACCTATAATAATGTATTTGCACTTTACCATATATATGTCTCGAATATTCGCTCTGCCTCTGAGGACTGCACGCCGCGGCCTCTCCTCGTACGTGCCTGCATATTATGTAATCGCTTAGACAATAGTACGCTGAGATTCGTAAGCTATTTGTACGCTCATGCGTACGTCTTCTAAGAAGTTGCGTACATTTTGTAAATGAACATTCGTTATTAGTGAGCGAATGTTTGCTAATAGCACATAATAACGTATATTTTGTACGCAAATACAACTAATCTATTCGTCGAATATACGAATTTTAGGAAAAGTTCGGCGAATAATTTTTTGAATGATTCGCTCATCTCTAATAACAATGATCAAAAAATCATACATACCACAGAAATGGTACCAATAAAACTACAGTTCATTCAGCAAAAAACAAACCCTCATACAACTCTGTATACCAAAATATTAAATGTTATGGCTGTCAGAAAATGATGCATAGAAAATGTAGATTTTTTTCAAAGGTTTTTATTTTTTTAAGTAATAAAACAAAATAAAAACTCTACAAGTTTGGTATCTCCGTAATCATATTGAACTGCAGAATAAGGATACCATGGCAATATTAGCATACAGGGAAAGCCTTGAAATCCCCAAAACCTTGGCTGAATTGTGTTTACTTTTTAAATTTTACCCAACATAGAATTATTTTCCCATTTCCAATTCAAGACATGGTAAATTAAATGGTGCCATTAAAAAATGCATCTTGCCCTGCAAAAAGTAAGCCGTCATATGGCTATGTGAACGGAAAAATTAAGTTATGGCTATTGGAATGTGGGGAGGAAAAAATTAATATACAAAAATGAAAATAGGGGTTAAAGACTTCAGTGAAATAATACATTAGTAGATCAATATGAAGCATGTGATTCGGCAATGAGTTTCGTATCATCAGTTTTCTGGTGCATTAAATGAGTTAGGCTGTGGAGGTCCTGCCTGCAGCCCACCTACTCCCGCCCATGTTCTGCCTACAGTTTGCAAAAAAATAGCAAGGATGGTGGAAAATGTTGCAAATTCCAGCATAAAACAGGAGTTAATTTGCTACTTGTGTCCACGTTTGGCATACAAGCTTAATACACTCCCCCTAAGTATTTAAGGGAATGGCATATATTTGCTTGAAGTCTTTTCTCAAAAGTAGGCATGTATGATGAAGCTTAGCTTATCAAATGATCAAATCAAACAATGCGATCTTCTCACGTCGTTTCTGACATTTTGACTGGATGTCTGCTTTTCACAGCTGGGTATTGTCAATTCTGCAGCTAAGTTTGAGGCCAGCGTTTTCTTAAACTTCCAATAATAAAAGTACAATTCTTATAACATTTGTTCAAACATCATAAGAAAAATAACAGACAAAACATAATTTATTGTACACCATCCAAAGAAGCTTAACAAGAGTCATATTTTTTTTTCTTCTGTGTTTTTTTTTTTTTTTTCAAAAGAAAAAGTCACAGAAAGAATACGTTTATGTAAACTGAAAAAAAGCATAATAAATTCAATCCTGTACCTTCTCATTAAGTTGTCAAGGGAAAACAAGGACTGTCATCCTGGTGAATTTATGAAAATTTGATGTGATGAGAGCAGGAGCAGAAACTGCACAGGACAGATCTGAGCCAGAATCATGTTGTCATAAGGTGACAATGTCTCTAGTCCCATTCCGCTAGCTGTCACTTGCACATTGCTTTCCAATCTAATAGCTAAAGAAATTAGGGGCTTGTGGCTAATAGCATACTTTCACTCACTCTGATAGCCTTTCTTAAACAGGGTTTCTTGCATTTCTATCAAAGGTTTGGGTAGAATTCTCATATATTAACAGACGATATTCCTGTCCTGCTAAGATGAAAGTTACCATTGAAAATAGAAAAAAAAGGCTGCACACAGACCAAGAAAGAATAGGCAATTACAAAAACATGACAGCCATGCAAATGTTTTAGATCAATGTATATCTGCAGCAACTCCAATCTGCCTGATCTTGTGGTGTAAAACTACTGTTAGATCTGTCTGATCTGTCTTATTTGACTATGAGCGTCTTTATAATCAGAAATGTCCATGTCTAAGCAAGGGTGCACCTAGCCTTTCTGCTGCCTGAGGCAAAAACTGAAACGGTGCCCCCCAATGCCAATTTCTTAACCTAACCCCTTTGCCACAATGAAAGCACTCATTGCCCATGGCTCTTCCTCTGTCCTCCTCTGGCCCCTACCTGGCGCTGTCTGAGGGGATCGCCTAACCTGCCCTCATTGGTGGTGCACCCCTGTGTCTAAGGGCTTTGTATGCATTGATGCTTATTGTTACCTTCAAGTGTTATATTAGGGAGCCTCCTGACTTTGTCTGGGGAGAGAAGGATCAGGCAAATTAAATTTTTCACCCAAATCCTGTTTTTCTCTCTTCTAATAAGAAGCCAGAGGTGTCTAGTAGTGACTTTATCCTCTCCCCATTGCAAACACATTCGGACCAAGCATGTATGAGTATAGTTGAATGAAAAGAGATAACTGCTAATGATTATACAGCATATCTTTCAATTACTGATACTGGTGGTCATTTTACATCAGTCATTCCAGCATGGTGGCTCAGTGGGTCTTAGGTTCAAAACCAACCATATCTGCGGAGGTTGCATGTTCTCCATGTTTGCGTGGGTTTACTTTGGGTACTCTGGTTTGATCCCACACTACAAAGACATACTGACAGGGAACTTAGATTGTGAGCCGTGTAGGGGACAGCAAGTGATGATAATGTCTGTAAACCACTGTGGAATATGTCAGCGCTATATAAGTGAGTAAAATAAATAAATCACTCCTGGAGAACCCCTTTAATATAAGCTGATCTGCCAACAGTATGTGGCATCATATGATATACCGATTTAGTGTTTTAATGATTTTAAGTATTAAACCATGTAATAAGCAAGTATCATGGAGATGCTGCACTAATACGTCATTTTGTAATGAGTCATGATTAGAGATGAGCGAGCACTAAAATGCTCGGGTGCTCGTTATTCGAGTCGAACTTTTCCAGATGCTCGAGTGCTCGTTTCGAATAACGAACCCCATTGAAGTCAATGGGAGACTCGAGCATTTTTGCGGGGGACCAAGGCTCTGCCTAGGGAAGGCTAGGTGAAAACCTGGAAACCTCAGAAAATGATGGAAACACCACGGAAATGGACAGGAAACAGCAGGGGCAGCATGCATGGATGCCTCTGAGGCTGCTTAATCCCACCATTACCCCAAATCCTCAGGCAACAGCCTGGTGGTTACCCTCATGGCAATTGTGCTCACCCAGACCAAGAAAGGCGAGGCAAATACCCATCACATGTTAGGGAAGCACCCAACTAGGTGCAACGAAGGTCCATCACCGCCTGCAGGTGACACCACTGCTCATGCTGGCACTGCAGCTGAAATCAAGTTTAGTATCTGTTCTTATCAGTTGCTGTGCCTGCTGGTGGTATAGTGGTGAGCATAGCTACTTCCCAAGCAGTTGATCTGGGTTCAATTCCTGTCTATTGCAGGAGGCAATTCAGAATCAGTACAATATCTAATATGTCCCCCTACCTGGGAAAATTGTTTGGAGAGGGGGGAAGGAGGTTTCGCTGGAAGAGCCAGAGGAGTGCACCCTGGGCTAGCGTGTGTGGTGGTGACAACAGCCGGATGGATTTGGGAAAACTGTTGCTTTAACCCGTATGGTATCAATTCTTCTCAGTTTAATGCCGTATATGGACCCTATATTTAATAGATTTTTCGAACACGGAAAACGGAAAAAGAGCTTGCTCTGGCCAGGGGAGTGTCTTTCCCACTGCAGCTAAGGGGACGTGTCCATGCTCTGCCTATCACAGGTCAGGAGGCAATTAAAAGAAGAACAAAAAAAAACATCAGTACAACATCTAATACGTCCCCTATCCGGGTAAATTGTTTGTAGAGTGGGCCTGAAGGTGGGGGGCAGGCTGGGGGGAAGGAGGTTTCGCTGGAAGAGCCAGAGGAGTGCCCCCTGGGCTAGCGTGTGTGGTGGTGACAACAGCCGGTGTAGTTAGAATGACGACACAGGACCCCAACTTAAAAATTTAGCATCAACCGGTACAGTCGTAAATTATGAGCTTGATCAAGTGTGGTATGTCTTCTATGTATACTACTCAGTTTAATACCGTATATGGCAGCTATCCGGAAAAATAGTTTGTAGAGAGAGAGAGAGAAAGATAAGACAAAGAAGTAAATTGTTTGGAGAGAAGGCCTGTAGGTGGGGTGGCAGGCTGGGGGGAAGGAGGTTTCGGTGGAAGAGCCAGAGGAGTGCCCCCTGGGCTAGCGTGTGTGGTGGTGACAACAGCCGGGTGTAGTTAGAATGACGACGCAGGACCCCAACTTAAAAATTTAGCATCAACCGGTACAATTGTCAATTATGAGCTACATCAAGTGTGGCATGACTTTTAAATGGATATTGCATGTGGTCACGTACTCCCTGGAACCCCATAGTCACCCCTTCCCTGATGTGCTAGCCCAGAACATTCTCTGCCCCAATTCGCAAGACCTTTTGCTGTTTCCGTGTGCTGACAGTGGGGATTTACCAGTGTTGTCTGAGGAGGTGGTGGACAATGGCGAGACACAGGTGTCGGGGGGTGAGGTAGTTGTATGGGAAGCAAGTTACAGTGGGGACTCCTTGGGGGGGAATTTCTCAGGATTGGACAGATTCAACTTGGGTGGATCAGGCACAGGAACAGATGAATTTTTTGGGGGGTTTATTTAACTTTTATTTAGCAAAAATAACCACAGAGATATTTATTTGTTATCTTCTCTGCGCAGTCTGGCTTAGGGGTTCGTCACTTTGATGGCGAGCTGTGCCGCTCTCTCCACAATGGTCTGTAGGTTCTTAGATGGAGACTTTGTCGGCGATTTCAGTATAGAAGGACTTGTTGCTCATCAACAGAACCATGACCACCTTGACATTGTGGACAAGGAATTTGCGGGTGGACCAGGAATTTGCGGAACCCTGTGGGCAGCATGTGTTTGGTCTTCTACTTGCTACCGTATCCAATGTTGGGCAATATAGATTCGCAAGTAATATTATTTTTCAGACCTATCCCAAAAATAAAAATGTATGCAGTTTGCGCAAATAAAACTGGAAACTGGAATTGGAGAGAGGGCCTGTAGGTGGACCTCCGGAAAAATTGTTTGGAGAGAGGGCCTGTAGGTGGACCTCCGGAAAAATTGTTTGGAGAGAGGGCCTGTAGGTGGACCTCCGGAAAAATTGTTTGGAGAGAGGGCCTGTAGGTGGACCTCCGGAAAAATTGTTTGGAGAGAGGGCCTGTAGGTGGACCTCCGGAAAAATTGTTTGGAGAGAGGGCCTGTAGGTGGACCTCCGGAAAAATTGTTTGGAGAGAGGGCCTGTAGGTGGACCTCCGGAAAAATTGTTTGGAGAGAGGGCCTGTAGGTGGACCTCCGGAAAAATTGTTTGGAGAGAGGGCCTGTAGGTGGACCTCCAGAAAAATTGTTTGGAGAGAGGGCCTGTAGGTGGACCTCCGGAAAAATTGTTTGAATAAAGGGCCTGAAGGGGGCCCTCCTGAAAAATTGTGCTAAAAGAGTGCCAGTTGGACCTCTAAAAAATGGCGTTTTTTTGGTTCAGCGTTAGGCAAAGACGATATGGAGGAGGAGGAGGAGTAGGAGGAGGAGTAAAGAAGAGGAATCGGATACATAAGTTATTTAAATCTTTAGCTGCTTTCCCCCAGAGGAGATTTGAATTCCGGTGAAATCCAGGCTTTGTTCATTTTAATAAGCGTCAGCCTGTCAGCGCTGTCAGTTGACAGGCGTGTACGCTTATCGGTGATGACGCCACCAGCTGCACTGAATACCCGCTCTGACAGCACGCTAGCGGCAGGGCAGGCCAGCACCTCCAAGGCATACAGCGCCAGTTCAGGCCACGTGTCCAGCTTTGAAACCCAGTAGTTTTATGGAGCAGAGTGATCGGTCCGGACGTTGGTATGGTCAGCTAGGTACTCCCTCACCATCTTTCTGTACAGCTCCCCCCTACTCTGCCTAGACTGGGGACAGGTAACAGTGTCTTGTTGGGGTGACATAAAAGTGGCAAAGGCCTTGGAGAGCGTTCCCCTGCCAGTGCTGGTCAAGCTGCCTGTTCGCCTCCTCTCCCCCGCTATTTGGCTCACAGAACCATGCCCTCTGCCGCTAGCGGCGTCAGATGGGAAGAATTGTTTCAGCTTGTGCACCAGGGCCTGTTGATATCTATTCACTCTCATACTCCTTTCCTCTGCAGGGATGAGAGTGTAAAGGTTCTGCTTGTACCGTGGGTCCAGGAGAGTGAACACCCAGTAATCGGTGTTTGAAAAAATTCTTCTAACGCGAGGGTCACGGGATAGGCAGCCTAACATGAAGTCTGCCATGTGCGCCAGAGTCCCAACACGTAAGAATTCCCTCTCCTCACTGGCCTGACTCTCCATTTCCTCCTCCTCCTCCTCCAAGTCCTCCTCTTCAGCCCATACACGCTCAAGAGTTAAGGACTGAGCACTGGTACCCTCTACTGTCTCGCCGACATTCTCCTCCTCTTCCTCCTCATCCTCATCCCCCTCCTCCGATACGTGCTGAGAAACAGAACGGAAGGTGCTCTGGCTATCAAGCGACGTATCTTCCTCCACCATGTCTTGTGACAAG
This sequence comes from Rhinella marina, assembly GCA_900303285.1. NCBI lineage: Eukaryota > Metazoa > Chordata > Amphibia > Anura > Bufonidae > Rhinella > Rhinella marina. The sequence goes on along the minus strand of ONZH01007049.1, from coordinate 12,491 downwards.
CGCAAAGCATCCGACTTGATGCTGAGCAGTGAGTTTTTCAACAGGCAAAGCAGCAGGATGGTAAGGCTGATAATGGCGGCATCGCCGCTGACCATCAGTGTTGACTCCTCAAAGTTGCTCAACACCTGGCAGATATCAGACATCCACGTCCACTCCTCATTGTAGACTTGAGGAATCTGAGTGACCTGACTACCAGTTCTTTTTTTTTTTTATTTTGTTTTTTTGGGAACGTGACGTGCAAGAACTATGGTAGAACTGACTGACACCCTGTTAACGGTGGCTTTTTAGTCTGCGACCCAGACAAATGTCGCACAGAGAATTTTCTGGATCAAGCGGTAGATGATATTGGTAGCAAATGACTTGGTTGTATTCTGTGACGTACAGAAAGTGTCACCTGGACAGTATATACGGATGGGAGCAAATGTGCTGAACTGTGACACACAGAAAGGTTACACACAGCTGAGTAAAATGGATTTGTATCACTGAGCTAAAACAACTGAAAAAATAATTTTTTTTTTTTATATTTTGTTTTTTTGGGAACGTGACGTGCAAGAACTATGGTAGAACTCACTGACACCCTGTTAACGGTGGCTATTTATTCTGCGACCCAGACAAATGTCGCACAGAGAATTTTCTGGATCAAGTGGTAGATGATATTGGTAGCAAATGACTTGGTTGTATTCTGTGACGTACAGAAAGTGTCACCTGAATAGTATATATGGATGGGAGCGAATGTGCTGAACTGTGACACACAGAAAGGTTACACGTAGCTGAGTAAAATGGATTTGTATCACTGAGCTAAAACAACTGAAAAACTAATTTTTTTTTATATTTGTTTTTTTAGATTTTTTTTTAAATTTTGTTTTTTTGGGAACGTGACGTGCAAGAACTATGGTAGAACTGACTGACACCCTGTTAATGGTGGCTATTTAGTCTGCGACCCAGACAAATGTCACACAGAGAATTTTCTGGATCAAGCGGTAGATGATATTGGTAGCAAATGACTTGGTTGTATTCTGTGACGTACAGAAAGTGTCACCTGGACAGTATATACGGATGGGAGCGAATGTGCTGAACTGTGACACACAGAAAGGTTACACACAGCTGAGTAAAATGGATTTGTATCACTGAGCTAAAACAACTGAAAAACTATTTTTTTTTATATTTGTTTTTTTATATTTTTTTTTAAATTTAGTTTTTTTGGAAACGTGACGTGCAAGAACTATGGTAGAACTCACTGACACCCTGTTAACGGTGGCTATTTAGTCTCTGACCCAGACAAATGTCACACAGAGAATTTTCTGGATCAAGCGGTAGATGATATTGGTAGCAAATGACTTGGTTGTATTCTGTGATGTACAGAAAGTGTCACCTGGACAGTATATACGGATGGGAGCGAATGTGCTGAACTGTGACACACAGAAAGGTTACACACAGCTGAGTAAAATGGATTTGTATCACTGAGCTAAAACAACTGAAAAAATATTTTTTTTTTTATATTTTGTTTTTTTGGGAACGTGACGTGCAAGAACTATGGTAGAACTCACTGACACCCTGTTAACGGTGGCTATTTATTCTGCGACCCAGACAAATGTCGCACAGAGAATTTTCTGGATCAAGCGGTAGATGATATTGGTAGCAAATGACTTGGTTGTATTCTGTGACGTACAGAAAGTGTCACCTGGACAGTATATACGGATGGGAGCGAATGTGCTGAACTGTGACACACAGAAAGGTTACACACAGCTGAGTAATATGGATTTGTATCACTAAGCTAAAACAACTGAAAAACTAATTTTTTTTTTATATTTGTTTTTTTATATTTTTTTTAAATTTTGTTTTTTTGGGAACGTGACATGCAGGAACTATGGTAGGACTGACTGACACCCTGTTAACGGTGACTGTTTTCTGGATCAAGCTGTAGATGATATTGGTAGCAAATGACTTGGTTGTATTCTGTGACGTACAGAAAGTGTCACCTGGACAGTATATATGGATTGGAGTGAGTCAGTGCTGAACTGTGACACACAGAATGGTTCCACAGTGCTGTGTGCAATGGATTTGTATCACTGAGATAGAACAATAAAAAAAAAACAGGGTTAGATATGGCGATAGCTGCACTACTAGTGCCAGCCAGCCAAGTGACAAAAAAATAATAATAAAATGTCTTCTAGGCCCTTAGAAGGGCTGTTGGGTTCTTTGTGGGTGATCCCTGCCTAACAGACAACTAAATGCAGGCCCTAACACTGTCCCTGAAAGGCAGCAGCTCTATCCCTAACGACATCCAGACGGCATCTGAGCCGATCACCGCGGCCAGTCGGTAGTATATTCCAGGGTCACCTGATCAGGCCAGCCAACCCCTGCTATCGACATGTAAGGGCCCCACGTGATGCTGGGTGGTACGCAGAGTCTCCTGGCTTGTGATTGGCTGTGTTTTTAGGCGCCAAAAAAGCACGATGCGGAAGTTGCCATTTCCTCGAGCATGGCGAGATACTCGTCCGAGCAGCGAGCACTTACGAGTACCCTAATGCTCGAACGAGCACCAAGCTCGGACGAGCATGCTCGCTCATCTCTAGTCATGATCTATATGTTGTAGTGTTTTGTTGTGATTTTACCTAGAATATTATTCATTATGTTCAGTTTGTTTCACCAGTTTATGACTGTAAAATCTACATTAGCCTTATTGTAAGACCACCAACGCATACATCATCCGCCCTTTATGATGTATATTGCCCTGATATCCCCTTCTGTTATATTGTACCATTTTGTACTGTTTTCTTACCGTGATACCAGATGTGTCCCATCATATTATACAGTCTCATCCGACACTTACCTGAAAAACATAGCAAAATTATTTTGCTCTATTTCATTATATCCCCTGTGGTCCTATATATATATATATATATATATATATATATATATATCCCATAAATCCTGTTTATAATTAAAATATAACTAGAGGGTCTCCGTGGGCTCCTATCATAGTATGTTCCAACTTCATAGAATACAATATTGGATGAACAGTTATGTGATGTTGAGTTTAGCTCTGAGGTATTAGTCTACTTGATTGCTGTTCTATGCCATCTTCCAGGATTCAATAAAGGAGGTTCATGTTAAAGGCAATATATATGAAGAATGTTATTTTAGTGATATACAGTATTAACAGTGAGTGAACTTAATTGAAAGTCCGACTATATGAACCAAGAATTCTTAAATCAAAATTTATTGGGATTTTTTTTTTATCTAATAGCAACCTTGCTTTTCCTCTTGGATGTTAGAATCCTTCAAATTACACAGATACACTATATTTTATAGTTTTCAAACCAGCACCTGGATCTGAATACTTTTGTAATTGCATGTTTTTTTTCATAGTCAATTAGTTATTAAAAAAAAAAAGTAATCTGTATAGCGCCACCTATTGTTTTTTTCTTATTTCTTTGTCTGGCTCACTGAGAAGGCCGCACATGCTCAGTTTCATCCTTCGCCTATCTCCTGAGCTGTGATAGGGAGAACATAGACATGCCCCCCTTAGCTGCAGCCGAAAAGACACTCCCCTCAAGTTGTCAGCTTGATATAAGTCTAGTGGAGCAATGAATGGTTAAATATATCTGGATCCATGTGAGATACAGGGCTGGTTCTAGCTTTGTTAGAAAGAGATTTTTTTCTAAAATATATTTTTATTGAACAGTCAGTAATACAGTTCCAATAACAAATTTACATTTTCCAAGTTATTGATAGACCAGCAGTCAACATACAGGGATAAGGAAAGGAAGGAGTAGAGGTGAAGGGATTCTGAAGGTCAGAGAAGGGGGAGAGGGCAGAAGGGGAAGGAAACATGAAGTGTTTTAGTGCAAAACACAGAATATACAATATACATCTCAACTAAAAAAAAACAACTTTAACCCCTTCCCGACCAGCGCTGTACATGTACGGCGCTGCGGGAAGTAACTTTCCGACCAGCGCCGTAGTACTACGGCGCGCTGATCGGGTGGGTGCAGGAGCTGCGCCCGCCCGATCAGCTGCGGGGGGCTGGCTGTTCCCAGTAACCGGACCCCTGCTGCGTATGCCCGCATCGGTGAAAACACCGATGCGGGCGTATTAACCCTTCATGTGCTGACCGCGGCACATGCGATGCGGGCGGTCGGAGGGGGTGTCCATCGGGTCCCCGCGCTGCTGTGACGGGGACCCGATGGCTTAGATAGCAGCCGAATGCCTTCCATAGGCATCCGGCTGCTATCTACGGAAGCCTGTGAGATCCAGCCCCCTGGCAGTAAGCTGGAAGTGTATTACTGTGTGTAATACACTTCCAGCCAATGCATTACAATACAGAAGTATTGTAATGCATTGTAAAGGGGATCAGACCCCAAAAGTTAAAAAAGTGTAAAAAAAGAAAGTGAAAAAAAGTGAAAAATAAAGTTTTACAAAAAATAAGTTTGAAGTTCCAAAAAAGCATCCTTTTCACAAAATAATATAAAAAAAAATTGTAAAAAATAGTGAAAAAAATAAAAATAGACATATTAGGTATCGCCGCGTCCGTATCGACCGGCTCTATAAAAATATCACATGATTCACCCCGCCAGGTGAACGCAGTAAAAAAAAACAAAAAACTGCCAAAATGGCCTTTTTTTGGTCACCTTCCCTTACAAAAAGTGTAATATCAGGCGATCAAAAAGGCGTATTTACCCCAAAATGGTACCAATCAAACCGTCATCTCGTCCCGCAGAAATGTAGACCATACCTGAGACAATCGCCCAAAAAATAAAAAAATATGGCTCTCAGAAAATAGCAACACAAAAAAAAGATTTTATTCTGTTCAAAAATGCATCTAATGTGTAAAACTTTCCAAAAATAAAAATGTTTGACATATTGGGTATTGCCACGTCCATAACAACCTGCTATATAAAAATATTACATGAGATGGCCCCCCAGGTGAATGCTGTAAAAAATTAAAAAAAAAACTATGCCATAACAGCCATTTTTTTCACCTTGACTCACAAAAAGTGTAATAGCAGGCGATCAAAAAGTCTTATGTACACCAAAATGGTGCCAATGAAAACGTCACCTCATCCCGCAAAAAATCTGTGCTGCAAAATCCATATGGCGCTCCTTCTGTTCTGAGTCCTGCCATGTACCCCCACAGCAGTTTACCACCACATATGGGGTTTTGCCGTATTCAGGAGAAAATGGGGAACAAATTATGGGGTGCTTTTCTCCTGTTACCCCTTGTGAAAATGAAAAATTTGGGGCTAAAGCAACATTTTATTGGAAGAAATGAAACTTTTCATTTTCACAGCCAAGTGTTTCCAAATTCCGTAAAACGCTTAGGGGGTCAAAGTGGCCAGTACCCCCCTTAATATATTCTTTGAAGGGTGTAGTTTCCAAAATGGGGTCACTTTTTGAGGGTTTCCACTGTAGGGGTACGTCAGGGTCTCTCAATTACAAAATGCTGCCTAAAAACCATTCTAGCAAAATCTGCCTCCAAAATCCGTATGGCGCTCCTTTCCTTCTGACCACTGGCACAAACCCATAAAGACGTTTACCACCACATATGGGGTATTTCTGTAAACTGCAGAATCAGAGTAATGTATATTGAGGTTTAGTTTGCTGTTAACCCATGCTGTTTTGCAAGAAAAAAATTATTAACATGAATAATCTACCAAGAAAGTGAAATTTTGAAATTTCTCCTCGATTTTCTATTAATTCTTGTGGAACACCTCAAACAAAGTTTGTAACAGCAGTTTTTTATAATTTGAGGGGTGTAGTTTCTAAAATGGGGTCATTTGTGGGTGGTTTCCATTACGTAAGCCACTCAAAATATATCAATATTTATATCTGAATTGGTGCTTAAAAAAATGGTTTTGGAAATTTTGTTGAAAATTTGAAAAATGGCTTCTAAACTTCTAAGCCTTCTAACGTCCCAAAAAAGTAAAATGATGCCAACATAAAGAAGACATTTGGGGAATGTAAAATAATAACTATTTTTGGAGGTATTACTATATATTGTGAAAGTAGAGAAATTGAAATTTGCAAATTTGCTAATTTTTCCAAATTTTTGGTAAATTTGGTATTTTTTAAAAAATAAAAATGAAATATTTTGCTACAAATTTACTACTGTCGTGAAGCACAATATGTGACGAGAAAACAATCTCAGAATGGCTTGGATAAGTAAAAGCGTTCCAAAGTTATTACCACATAAAGTGAGACATGTCAGATTTGCAAAAAATGGCCTGGTCAGGAAGGTGAAAACAGGCCCAGGGTTGAAGGGGTTAACAAAGATAAAAACACAAAGGCTAATGGAGGATTTCAAAATAATAAGCAAAGGGAACAAAAAAGCAGGGAAAATTTCAGAGGCTAACAAGAAATGTATACCTACATACTTAACACATACTTAAAGGGGTTATCCCATGAATAATGTAAAAAATGAAAATCAGACACTATATAGTACATCAACAAAGCTAGAACCAGCCCTGTTCTGCTGCAGCACAGGATTCGTGTCCATGCTCCTCCTATCACAGCTCAGGAGGCAGTTGAAAGATGAAACTGAGCATGTGCAGCCTTCTTAATCAGCTGGTCAAATAAATAAGAAATTAAGTGGCACTATAAAGATACCGTATTTTTCGCCCTATAAGACACACTTTTCCCCCCCAAAAGTAGGGGGAAAAATGCGGTGCGTCTTATAGGGCAAATACAAGTGAGCGCTTCCATAAGGAAGCGCTCACTTGTACGTAGGGACCCCCATCAGACCTCACATCAGCCCACCCAGCCACTTAAAGACCATACTTACCTGTACTGCGATGCCGCTGCCCTCCGGTCCCGCGCTCCGCGCTCCACTGTCTTCCCTCTCGGCACGCACTATGACCTGACGCTGCAGCGTCACGTCATAGTGCGCGCCGGCAGGGAAGAGAGTGGAGCGCGGGACCGGAGGGCAGCGGCAGCGCAGGACAGGTAAGTATGGTCTCTATAAGTGGCTGGGTGGGCTGATCTGAGGTCTGATAGGGGCACAAGACGCTGATCTGAGGTGTGAATGGGGCAACAAGACGCTGATCTAAGGTGTGAAGGGGGCACAAGACGCTGATCTGAGGTGTGAAGGGGGCACAAGACGCTGATCTGAGGTGTGAAGGGGCACAAGACGCTAATCTGAGGTCTGATGGGGGCACAATATGCTGATCTGAGGTCTGTTGGGGGCACATTCTGCTGATCTGAGGTCTGATGGGGGCACATTCTGCTGATCTGAGGTCTGATGGGGGCACATACTGCTGATCTGAGGTCTGATGGGGGCACATTCTGCTGATCTGAGGTCTGATGGGGGCACATTCTGCTGATCTGAGGTCTGATGGGGGGCACATTCTGCTGATCTGAGGTCTGATGGGGGCACATTCTGCTGATCTGAGGTCTGGTGGGCGTACAGTGAGATGGTATGGGGTACAGTGGGCTGATATGGGGTCATAGTGGGCCGATCTGAGGTCTGGTGGGGGGCTGACATGGAGGGCTGATGAAGTTCTGACATGGAGGGCTGATATGAGGGTCTGATGTGATGTCCTGAAATTTATGGGCAGACTGATAAGAGGATCTGATAAAAAATATTTTTTTCTTATTTTCCTACACTAAAACCTAGGTGCGTCTTATGGGCCGGTGCGTCTTATAGGATGAAAAATACGGTACATTTTATTGAATAACTCAGTAGATATACAAACTTTTTAATTACATGCAATTGCAAAAGTATTCAGATCCAGGTGCTGGTGTGAAAACTGTAGAATATTTTTTGTGGGACAACCCCTTTAAGTAGATCCAGTCATGGTCACACAAGTCTGCCGGGATAGCCTTCATGGGTGCAAGAGTTTGAGGAATTTGGCATGATTTCTAGCTGCCAAACTGGCCAAGCTCTCTATAAAACAGATTAGATCTACTTTGGTGCGCCAGGTGGCATCTGCCAACACCCGATAAGTGGTAAGTAGGTTTGAACAAGAGCGAGATAGCACAAGGGTCTCTAGAAAGTTTCCCGTTGGAATATGAAGGGAAATCTCATCCTTGGGGCCCATTGTGTCAATAAATTCAGCAAACACCTTACATTTTTCCCAGAAGGTGCAAATGTTTCTTATGCGTGGGTATAGGAGGTAAGTTATAGGATTGGCAGGAATAGTTCTAGGTGGTCTAGAACATAAAGAGGAACATGCTAGCAGGGATTGCATATTTAGATAATTGACTTTTGTTAGACTTCCTGGAGAAGGTTTGCTAAGCTCCGAGAGTCCTGTTATCTGATCTGTCATTAGGACAGCTAACCCTATATCTGACCCCAACACCTGGAGCTTTAGGCTACTTTCACACTTACGGTAGCCTTTTCCAGCAGGCTGTTCCGGAAGGGGAACAGCCTGTCGGATCCTTGCTACCGCAAGTTCACCGTGCTGGCGGAAGTCTATTCCGGCCCCATTCACTGTAATGGGGGTGGGCCAGAGGTGGCCGTAAAAAAAAGTGTTATCCACTTGAAGGCAATAATCAATAACAGCTATAGCAAATAATGTTAGGTTGACACTGAAGTTTCAAAAAATTTGATTTGGCAGCTTCATCGAACTAGGTCAAGAAATTTTATTTGCTCCTAATTACTTTGTCACAAATTGCCTTCCATGGTATGAATTGGGCGCAATGATGGGAGACATCATTTAACCCCTCAGATGCCACATTCAATGCTGATCGCAGCATCTGAGACTCACATTCAGGTGCTCGGGGTTAAAAAAAAACTGACACTCACCTCATCCATTTGATTGTGGAGAGGCCATGTGCTCACGTCCTGATTTAAGAAATCAGAGGGAAAGACCTTCTGCAAGCATAAAGATGTCACCACGTGATCACGCTGGCTGCATGTGGTGACGTCATGACAACACCATTAGAGTTGAGCGAACGTGCTCGTAACGAGCACTGTACTGCTCAGATCCCCTGCGCTTGAATGGCCACAGCCGTCTGGATCCATCCTCCTCACCCGACTGCCAGTCAATGGGGACGGATCCGCCCCCATTGACTTACAGTCAGGTGAGGACGGATCCGGATGCCTGCGGCCATTCAAGCACAGGGGATCCGAGCAGTACAGTGCTCGTTACAAGCACGTTCGCTCAACTCTAGACACCATGTGATCATGCTGGCCGCTTGCTGTGACATCACCCCTGAAAAATTTGTTACCACGAAGCACAAGGAAATTTGGCTTCATGGCGAATCAAATTTTTCCTGAAATTCAAACTGAAGTCCAGTTCAGATACTTTGATTCGCTCAGCACTGAAAATGTTAACTAATGTGCATTTAAAACCACACTGCGTGTCACATGTTATGTTTTTTCATATTAGAAACCTTCAAAAAATTGTCCCTTTTATGCCCCTTTCACACGAGCGGGAGACTCGCATGTCTCCCGCAACGCATCTACAGGGCTGGAGTCGGCACTGACAGGATCGCATATAATGCTCTGCGATCCCTGTCCGTGCCGAGTCCAGCCCTGTAGATGCGTTGCGGGAGACATGCGAGTCTCCCGCTCGTGTGAAAGGGGCATTAGGGACTGATGGTGTTTAAACATACATGGTGTTATCAGAGAAAAACAGTAGACTGTTGGGACCAAGAGTTCCAAAATTATGCCTTAACAGGGGCAGATCCCTGCCCCTATTTATACACACACATGTTAATGCCATAAGGAACTGGGGATTGTCCTCCATAAGTGTACAATAGAGATGAGCGAGTAGTGAAATATTCGAAAGTTCGAAATTCGATTCGAATAGACCGCAAAATTCGACTATTCGACCGAATATCGAATCCCATTAAAGTCTATGGGGAAAAAATGCTCGCCACTTGGAAATCTCAATTCGACCACTTGGAGGTCACTAGAGATGAGCGAGTAGTGAAATATTCGAAAGTTCGAAATTCGATTCGAATAGACTGCGAAATTCGACTATTCGACCGGATATCGAATCCCATTAAAGTCTATGGGAAAAAAATGCTCGCCACTTGGAAATCTCAATTCGACCACTTGGAGGTCACCAAGTCCACCCTGGAACCTCAGAAAAGGATGCCAACACTGCTGGAATGCAACTGGGACAGCAGGGGAAGCATGTCTGGGTGCATATAACGCGCCCAAGTCGCACTATTACGCCACTATCACAGCCTCTCAACAATACACTCCAAACACAATCTAACCTCTCTGTAAAGTGAGACCATACAAGGAAACCTTCTTTCCTCTACATTGCCATGGACCCCAAGCCAAACTAGACAAAAAAAAAGATGAAATTCTGCACCCCTTAAAATCACGTTGCCTATGACAACCACAGATGGCATAGGCAAGGGGGAAAGCAAATAGACCCCACCCCTAATTGTCATTGTGTGTGTGTGTGAGATGTGGTCAGACATGTCTTCTTTAAAATGTAAAAACAACTCAAACACATGCAGAAGCCTTAAAATGCCCAAATTGTTGGCGCTTGAGATGTCAGTGACCCGACCTGGCCCAGTGTCATGTCTAGCAGGTAAAGCAGTGGGGATGTTGAGGGATGCGTAGGACCGCAAAAGGCAGGAAGAGGCCGTGGGCTGGCCAGAGGCTCATGGAAAATTTTGTGGCGGCCCAAGAGGTGACACCTCTTAAAAATTATGTGGAGGCCCAAGAGGTGAGACCTCTTAAAAATTATGTGGAGGCCCAAGAGTTGACACCTCTTAAAAATTATGTGGAGGCCCAAGAGGTGAGACCTCTTAAACATTTTGCGCAGGCCCAAGAGGTGAGACCTGTTAAAAATTATGTGGAGGCCCAAGAGGTGAGACGGGTTAAAAATTATGTGGAGGCCCAAGAGGTGAGACCTCTTAAACATTTTGTGGAGGCCCAAGAGGTGAGACCTCTTAAAAATTATGTGGAGGCCCAAGAGGTGAGACCTCTTAAAGATTTTGTGGAGGCCCAAGAGGTGAGACGTATTAAAAATTATGTGGAGGCCCAAGAGGGGAGACCCGTTAAAAATTATGTGGAGGCCCAAGAGGTGACACCTCTTAAAAATTATGTGGAGGCCCAGAGGTGAGACCTCTTAAAAATTATGTGGAGGCCCAAGAGGTGAGACCTCTTAAACATTTTGTGGAGGCCCAAGAGGTGAGACCTCTTAAACATTTTGTGGAGGCCCAAGAGGTGAGACCTCTTAAAATTATGTGGAGGCCCAAGAGGTGAGACGTATTAAAAATTATGTGGAGGCCCAAGAGGGGAGACCTGTTAAAGATTTTGTGGAGGCCCAAGAGGTGAGACGTATTAAAAATTATGTGGAGGCCCAAGAGGGGAGACCCGTTAAAAATTATGTGGAGGCCCAAGAGGTGAGACCTGTTAAACATTTTGTGGAGGCCCAAGAGGTGAGACGTATTAAAATTATGTGGAGGCCCAAGAGGTGAGACCTGTTAAACATTTGTGGAGGCCCAAGAGGTGAGACGTATTAAAAATTATGTGGAGGCCCAAGAGGGGAGACCTCTTAAAAATTATGTGGAGGCCCAAGAGGTGAGACCTCGTAAACATTTTGCGCAGGCCCAAGAGGTGAGACCTCTTAAAAATTATGTGGAGGCCCAAGAGGTGAGACCTCTTAAACATTTTGTGGAGGCCCAAGAGGTGAGCCATAAATATAAAAATTTTTCTGATTTACGGACCAATTCTACGGCGGTTAAGGAGGAGGAGGAGGAGGTGGAGGAGGAAATGGCACTTCATACACATGGCACTTCACTTTTGGCTGCTTTCCACGGTTGGAGAAGCAAAGTCCGGGTCAATCCACTTGCTGTTCATTTTGATTAGCGTCAGCCCTGTCGGCACTGTCGGTTGACAGGCGGCTGCGCTTATCGGTGATAATGCCCCGGCAGCGCTGAACACCCTTTCTGATAGCACGCTGGCGGCAGGGCAGGCAAGCACCTCCAAGGCGTACAGGGACAGTTCCAGCCACGTGTCCAACTTGGATTGCGAAGACCCAGTACAGTTTGTTCTCCACTATCCGGACAACACGTGTGTCCCGGGAAAAGCAGCCCAGCATGAAGTCAGCCATGTGTGCCAGACTCTGAATAGGCATGACGTCACTGCCCCCACCAGAAGGATCACTTGCCATTTCCTCCTCTTCCTCTTCGCCTCCTCTCCGCCCCATCCGCGCTGAACCAATGGGACGCACACAGCCTGACTGCTACCCTCGCCGCCAGCATCCTCCTCCTCTTCCACAGCCCACCTCCACGTCGTCCTCCTCCTCCTCATCCTCCTCCTCCTGCAACTGCCACCGTGAAGCAGACAAAAGTGTGGTCTGACTGTGTAGCTCCGTTGGTCTCCTCCTGCCCCCGTTCCTCTGTGTGCAATGCGTCTCCTTATTGCGATGAGGGATTCTTTAAGGACGCATAGGAGCGGGATGTTACGCTCGGCCCTGCTGGCTGTGGCCTCACTTCTCTGTCTGAACTGGTCCTCTGCCTGTGACATCCTCTGCCTGTGGACATCCTCTGCCTGTGGACATCCCTCTGCCTGTGGACAT
>ONZH01007048.1:0-127909 GCA_900303285.1 Rhinella marina | reverse complement strand
GTAGATCCAGTGCACTGTTTCTGTAAAGCTGCCCTATGACCTAACACTGTATACCGTCAGGACCGAGACAGCGCGGCGTCAGATCAGAGATCAGTGGTACAGAACAGAGAGCGCATTTCACCGCTCCCGGTCTACTGTGCACTAATGAGATTTCTATAATGGAACCTCATTATATTGCTTCACTGACATCCCCCACCCCCTTCTCCAATGCAGGGGAAAGTTGTCTTATGGAGCGAAAAATATGGTATTTAAAAAAAAAAAAAAGATCCAAAATGGTTTTTGTAAAAAATGAGTGCCTCTAAATAGTGGTTATTAAAGGGGGCAGCAGGAAACATTCTAAAATATGAAACAATACTCACCTTTCACATTCTCGCCGATGGGCTCCAGTGGTCAAGGTCTTTGTTTAATATACTGGAAGTGTTCCTTTATGTCACGTGACCACTGCAGCCAGTCACTGGTCGCATGTACTGCGCAAGACCACTGATCAGACGGACTATCAGAGCAGATGCTGGATCGGTGGGTGAGTAATTAGAGATGAGCGAATCTATTCGCCGATTCGTTGATTCGTATCGAATCTTGGAAATTTTAAGCCGCGAAGCGAATCAGAATATTTGGAGATTCACTGCGTTAAGATTCGAAAATGTTCCTAAGGCTTTCTACGCATTCGCTACGTACTTGTCCGATAAATTGTACGCTAATGCTACGTATAAGTTACTCTATACGCTGTTGCGTAAAATTCAATTACTTAGTGAACTTTTACTGTTAGTTCGTTATTCGTGCGCAAAAGCCCGGAAGAGAAGCGGTCACCTGACCTAGTGGGCAGGGCTTTGCTCTGATTGGCTCAGGCTCGGTAAGCCAGTGACGCATCACTTCTGCTGAGACGAGCAGAAGCACTGTGTGTGAAGTTCTGAGACTTGAGACCTGTGTTGTTGAAAATTGGGGTGTAATTGGTTTCAGGGAATCCATATTACACATCAGGGATACTGCAGGGAAGTAATTAATCAGTGCAGGAGCAAGTGCAGGGAGAGAGGCTAGGAGAGAACAGGGGAGAGAAGACAGGAGAGAGCAGGGAGAGAGACAGGGAGAGACAGGAGAGAGACAGAGGAGCTAGGGAGAGAGCTAGGGAGAGAGGAAGGGGAAAGACAGGGACAAAGACCAGCTGCAGGGCCACAGAGTGAAGTGAAAAATGTCTGGAATGGATAAGCAAGAGATCCAGTTCCAGCCAGACCTCGAGCTCTAAAAAAAGTAGAAGGTGGCACAGGGCAGCAGTGCCAAAGGACCTGTAGCCGGAGCTTCTACTTGAGGCATTCTCAATACTTGGCCGTTGTTCCACCAGGCTAACCCACCAAGGTGCAAAATTTGTAGTGGAGGAGAAAGTGGATGAGGTAGTGGAGTGGATGGCACGCTCATCTCAGTCTCAGCCGGATGATCTGCTGTCATCTGCTGATACAGTATCCATATGTAGCCAGGGGTCAGACTCAGAGCGTTCCTCCTGCTCCACCTTTCCTCTCCGGCAAAGCCCGCCATTTTCGTACGCACTTTGTACACTCATGCGTATGTCTTCACAGAAGTTGCGTACCTTTTAAAACTGAACGTTCGTTATTAGTGCGCGAATGTTCGCTAAACTCCACATAATAACGTATGATTTGTACGCAGATTCGCCGAATAGATTCGTAGGATATACAAATCTTATGAAAAGTTCGACGAATGTGTTTTGAATGATTCGCTCATCTCTATGAGTAATGTTAGATTTTTTAAAAAATTTTAGAGCATTTTCCGCTGCCAGTTTAATTTTGTAACTCTCGGACAACCCCTTTAAAAATTGTCAGTCACTTACTTGTAAGACACCTGCAGAGTGGGCGTGCTCATTACTGAAAGTGAAGCCCATGTTTCTCCACGTCTCCTCTTCCTCCCCTCTCACAGCATGCAATCACAGCGAGAAAGAAACTGCTGCTTCACTGTCTATTCCTATCTGTATTCCTCTAGTTTTCTTGGTTTTGGGTGAGGTTTCTTTCTGCAGGAAGAAGAAGAAGATGAGCTCCAGGCTGCCAGGTGAGGAAGATGCCGCTATCCCCTGATAACATATAGTACGAGTTTCACAAGTTCTACTAATTTTAATAATAGCTGCACTTTAAATGCAAAATCACCTTGGGTTTGACGAAGTCATTCCCATTCAGAAGGTATCTAGAGAAGAATAGAAGACGTTGGTTTGATCGTGTGCAACAAGACGTTCCTGAGGCGTCTCGAGAAGAGAGAGAGTGGAGGTTACGGGAGAAGCGGATTTGACTGATGGATAGAATGACAGCTCCATTTTCCTGGAGGTGACTGACAAGATATAAAGGAGGAGAACATCTAAGTTGACTTTGAAGCTGGAGGACAAACCTTTAAGTTGTCTTCAAGGTCGTGGAGGAATATACAATAGGAAAAAGCAGAGAGAGAGAGAGACGAGAGAAACAACTAATGAAGCTCCTCTTTGATATGAAGGAGTCAGAGGTTTTCATATGGAAGTGATTAAAATAAGGAGAAGTTGAAGAGTTTGACAACCACAGCCGAGAAGGTTGGAGAAGATCCCTCAAAGTAGAGAAAGTTTCCAGTGTAACCTCCAAGACAGATCTGCAGACGATCTAATGTATATAGGATGTCCCAGCTCTCTCCTGACAGCAGATGTCCGATGTCCAACATGCCTGACCCTTTCTCCCAACGGGTGACAAGTTTCCACCAGAGGTGTCTTATTCCTCTCTCCACTTTGAAGACACATGCATGCTCAACAGAGCCGTGTGTGTGTGTGCGTCCATGTCTCCATAAAAGCTGAAATTTGATTGGTTGTCGTGGACAAGAAGAGCTCTTTTTATCACTTCGTGCGGTTTTGATACATGAGGAAAATGTTACTGTTACTTTAAGGTGAAGCTCCGCCCATGAGGAACATCGATTCATTTTTCCTCAGTCTTAGGGCCCATTCACACTACCGTGGAGCACGGTCTTGGACGGTCCGTAAAAACCCGGAACCGTGCTCCTCTGAGGGCAGGAGCGCACGGCGTCATTGGTTGCTATGACGCCATGCGCTTCCTGAGGCCCGCTGTACAGTGATAGACTGTACACGCTTGTATAGAGCGTATCACTGTAGCTGCGGCGGCCTTAGGAAGGGCACGGCGTCATAGCAACCAATGACACCGTGCGCTCCTGCCCTCAGGAGGAGCACGGTCCGGGTTTTCACGGACCGTCCCGGACCGTTCTCCACGGGCCCTTATTTTGAGTGAATCACAGGAGTTGACCCATGAGATATCATAGTACTTCAGTTTAGCAGAGGGGGGTCAACTTCTTTTCTTTTTTGGGGGTAGGGAGGGGGTTTGGTTACATGTACCTCTTAATGGGATTTTGAGATGCCCTGACATTTGAAGGATCTTTATGTTGATGTCACCAAACAAGGAACTGGAGCAATAGGGTTCAGAAGGTCTTGAAGACCACATCTGACAGGACTAGGGTTTTGTAGCTCTGGTACACATGTATCTGTGGTTTCTAAGACGCTGAGCAATAACTGGGACTTAAAGAAGAACTCCTGCAAAAAAATTTTATTCCATGTCCTGCTAGAAATGTACATGATGTAATCTGTAGTGAATGTCATTTTCTTACCAGTGTCTGTATTTGTGAGTTATATCTCCCTGATGTTTCTCATCTGTGTCATGTGACCAGCAATCAGACTCACCAGATAACACAGCATCTTATGTGTGGACAGGAAGTCTATTTCTCTATGTATTCCTATGGGAGCCTCACTCTCAGTCTCATAGGAATGAATAGAGAAGTAACTGACTTCCTGTCCTGGGTCAGTTGGAGGTCAGAGAGTTGGTCACATGACACAGCTACAATAAGAAGAGAGGGGATAACTCATAAATACAGTCTCTGATAAGAAGATTACATTCACTACAGATTATATTATGCACCTTTCTAACAGGTCAGAGAATAACATTTTTTGCAGGAGTTCTTTGACAATAACTACCCCATGACCTCCATATGGACACCCTCTCTAACAATGGATCCTACTGCTTCTCTATGTCTTTCCCTTCAGGCAGAACAGAGATGCCAAGGAGAAGCTGGAGATGGACTGGTCGGACAAGGTGGAAGCTTACGACATCGACAACAAGAGCGGAAGATACAATAATCAAAGCACCGAGATCCAGTTCCATCACAACTCATCTAAATTTGAGGACAAGTAAGTCCAATAATAGGAGGTGGAGTTACACTCATCAGGATATAGAAAGCTGAGATTGAGGAACTGGGGGTACTACCATTATACAGCTCCGGGGCATGAGGGGAATAAGGTGGTCACTGGTGGCTTTATTTAATCCACAAGGAATTCACTGGAGACGTTATTTGTTTGATCTGTTTTTTATTTGGGCTCATCTGATTGACCAATGACTTTAATGAGTCCGTCAATGCTCTGATGTACTACATCTCGTCCAGTCATGGCAGTATAAGTAATTTTGTACATAGGAGGCAGTATTATAGTAGTTTATATTCTTGTACATAGGAGGCGTATTATAGTAGTTATATTCTTGTACATAGGAGGCAGTATTATAGTTAGTTATATTCCTTGTACATAGAAAGTATATAGTAGTTATATTCTTGTAGAGCAGTATTATAGTAGTTATATTCTACATAGCAGTATTATAGTAGTTTATATTCTTGTACATAGGAGCAGTATTATAGTAGTTATATTCTTGTAATAGGAGGCAGTATTATAGTAGTTATATTCTTGTAGCAATAGGAGCAGTATTATAGTAGTTATATTCTTGTACATAGGAGCAGTATTATAGTAGTTATATTCTTGTACATAGGAGCAGTATTATAGTAGTTATATTCTTGTACATAGGAGCAGTATTATAGTAGTTATATGTTCTTTGTACATAGGAGCAGTATTATAGTAGTTATATTCTTGTACATAGGAGGCAGTATTATAGTAGTTATATTCTTGTACATAGGAGCCAGTATTATAGTATTATATTCTTGTACATAGGAGGCAGTAGTTTATGTATAGAGTTATATTCTTGTACATAGCAGGTACATCAGTATTATAGTAGTTATATTCTTGTACATAGGAGCAGTATTATAGTAGTTATATTCTTGTACATTAGTATAGAGCAGTATTATATAGTAGTTATTATTCTTGTACATAGGGAGGACAGTATTATAGTAGTTATATTCTTGTACATAGGAGGCATAGTATTATAGTAGTTATATTCTGTACATAGTAGGAGGCAGTATTATAGTAGTTATATTCTTGTACATAGGAGGCAGTATTATAGTAGTTATATTCTTGTACATAGGAGCAGCAGTATTATAGTATTATAGTAAGGAGCAGTATAGTAGTTATATTCTTGTACATAGGAGCAGTATTATAGTAGTTATATTCTTGTACATAGGAGGCAGTATTATAGTAGTTATATTTCTTGTACATAGGAGGCAGTATTATAGTAGTTATATTCTAGTTATATTCTTGTACATACATAGTAGAGGCAGTATTATAGTAGTTATATTCTTGTACATAGGAGCAGTATTATAGTAGTTATATTCTCTGTACATAGGAGCAGTATTATAGTAGTTATATTCTTGTACATAGGAGCAGTATTATAGTAGTTATATTCAGTATTATTGTACATATAGGAGCATAGTATTATAGTAGTTATATTCTTGTACATAGGAGCAGTATTATAGTAGTTATATTCTTGTACATAGGAGCAGTATTATATAGTTATATTCTTGTACATAGGAGCAGTATTATAGTAGTTATATTCTTGTACATAGGAGCAGTAGTATGAGTTATAGTAGTAGTATTATTCTTGTACATAGGAGCTAGTATTATAGTAGTTATATTCTTGTAGGACATAGGAGCAGTATTATAGTAGTTATATTCTTGTACATAGTTATATTCTTGAGCAGTATTATAGTAGTTTATTTCTTGTACATAGGAGCAGTATATATAGTAGTTATATTCTTGTACATAGGAGCAGCATATTATAGTAGTTATATTCTTGTACATAGGAGCAGTAGTATTATAGTAGTTATATCTTGTACATAGGTAGCAGTATTAGGCTAGTATTATAGTAGTTATATTCTTTGTACATAGGAGCAGTATTATAGTAGTTATATTCTTGTACATAGGAGCAGTATTATAGCATTATATTCTTGTAGGACGTATTATATAGGTATAGGAGCAGTATTATTAGTAGTTATATTTCTTGTACATAGGAGCAGTATTATAGTAGTTATATTCTTGTACATAGTACATTAATAGGATTCTTGTACATAGGAGCAGTATTATAGTAGTTATATTCTTGTACATTCTTGTATACACATAGGAGCATTCTTGTAGGAGCAATAGTATTATAGTAGTTATATTCTTGACATTACATAGAGGCAGTATTATAGTAGTTATATTCTTGTACATAGGAGCATAGTATTATAGCACATAGTAGTAGTTATATTCTTGTACATACATAGGTTATAGTACATAGGAGCAGTATTATAGTAGTTATATTCTTCTACATAGGAGCAGTTTATAGCAGTAGTTATATTCTTCTTGTACATAGGAGCAGTATTATAGCAGTTATGTTCTTGTACATAGTGGTAAATGTTATGCTACTGCTTACAATATTTGCCATCTATAAGGTGCAGCAAAGTTTGCAGAACAGAAAATAAGGACAGCAATTCAAACTCTTTTCTGTCTGTCCTCATGGTCTAGGATATAGCATTATTTCATGCTCCTCTAGTGGTCTAGGGTAGTGGAGGGGATTATCGCATCATCCTTGTTGAACTAAGATAGCGGAGAAGATTAATCTCTGAAACCATGAACAATATGGCTAGGTCCCAGCAAGGATCCCGGGCATGGAGAGTGCTGCATAACACAAACTGCAGAAAAGGAATTCCATCAGCCAGCAGGCGGTAAAAATCTTAATTTATTTATGCAGATTGAAATCCAGCCAAGTGGACACACAACAGGCGTGCAATGTTGCTGCTGACGTGTTTCAAGTGTGTCTTTTCTGCCGTCTTAGTCATAGCACACAAGCAAGAGTAAAACACTGCAAATTAGGTAGAGGCAGAATCACAAGTACTGACTGATTAATACCGCTAAAAGTTAACCTCCTACAAGCCACCACTGATCACACTTACATGTGACAATTCCAATACATAAATCAAATAATTGGTGTTCATCTGGGAGAGCAGCAGGTCATGACACAAGGGAGTGGTCTTTTTAAGGGGCGTGGCTTATATGAAAGGGTATGGCTGAATATATTTACACCAGACCCCAAACCAGACTCCCTATATAATCAGATCCTAGAACAGACCTATTAAATATATCCAGACCACTTGTATTAATATTAGACCCAGACCAGACCTCCTTTTTTTCATTTTAGACCACAGACCAGACTTACTAAATCTGTTCAGACCTAGACCCCCTATATTCATCTAAGACGCCAGACCAAAATCCTAAATCAATTTTAAATCCCAAATCTGACCACCTAAATATATTCAGGGTTTTGATATTAATATTAGAACCAGAACAGACCCCAATAATCATTTCAGACCCCAGACCATACCTTCTAAATATATTTATATAAGACCCCAGACCACACATCTAAATTCAATTTGAATCCCAGGCCTGGCCACCTAAATGTTTTCACACTCCGTATATTAATTTTAGACTCAAACCAGACCCGTATATTCATTTCAGACTCCAGATTTCCTAAATATATTCAGACTCCTTATAGGAATATTAGACCTCAGACCAGACCCCTAAAATAATTCTACATCCCAGACCACACCCTGTAAATATATAATATTCTGTCTCTTTATATTAATATTAGAACTGGACCAGACCCCAATATTCATTTTAGACACCAGACCAAGCCTCCTAAATCTATTCAAAGCGAGCCCCCCTATATTAATACAAGACCCCAGACCAGGCCTCTAAATTAATTTTAAATCCCAAACCACCTAAATATATTCAGACTCCTTATATTAATATTAGACCCAGACCCCTATATACATTTTAGACCCCAGACCAGAGCCCCTAAATTAATATAACCAGACTCCTAAAATAATTCTAAGTTCCAGACCAGACCCCTTAACTATAAAGTATTCCAACTCTTTATATTAATATTAGACCCAGACCAGACCTCCTAAATATATTCAGTCCTAGACCCCCCTATATAAATAAAAGACCCCAGACACCTAAATTAATTTTGTATCCCAGACCGGACCACCTAAATATATACAGTCTCGAAACAGATCAGATCCCTATATTCATTTCAGACCCCAGATCAGACTTCCTAAATATATTTAGAGCCCTGTATTAATATAAGATCCCAGACCAGGCCCCTAAAATATACAATATTTCGATCTTTATTTAATATTAGACTTAGACCAGACTCCTATATTCATTTTAGACCTAAGACCAAAAATCCTAAATATATTCAGAGGCCCTGTATTTGTATAAGGCCCCAGACCAGGCTCCTAAAATAATACTAAATCCCAGACTAGGGCATCTTAAATATACAGTATTCCGATCCTTTATTTAATATTAGACTCGGACCAGACCCCTATATTCATTTTAGACCTAAGACCAAAAATCCTAAATAAATTAAAACCCCCTCTATTAATATAAGACCCCAGACCAGGCCCCGTAAATAATACTAAATCCCAGACCAGACCCCTGAAATATACAGTATTCCGATCCTTTATATAAATATTAGACTCGGGCCAGAACACTATATTCATTTTAGACCCAAGACCAAAAATCCTAAATATATGCAGACCCAGACCCCCTATATTCATATAAGACCCCAGACCAGGCCCCTTTAAATATACAATATTCTGATCCTTTATATTAATATTAGACCCAGACCAGACCTCCTATATTCATTTTAGACCTAAGACCAAAAATCCTAAATGTATTCAGACCCAGACCCCCACTATTAATATAAGACCCAAGACCAGGCCTCCTAAATATACAGTATTCCGATCTTTTATATTAATATTAGACCCGGACCAGAGCACTATATTCATTTTAGACCTAAGACCAAAAATCCTAAATGTATTCAGACCCAGACCCCCTATATTAATTTAAGACATCAGATCAGACCCAGCTTAATTCAGGCCCCAGACCAGAAAAAAAAAAATCATCAAGACACCAGACCCTTCTCACATTCGGCTTCAGGCCCGCCCCATGTTCCTGTCCTAATAATTTTTATGGACATACCAGAGTTAAATGAGCAGAGACGCCCCTCTGTGCAAGTGCCTTGTGTTCTGTGGACGTGATACCACTAGGTTGGGCAGCAGATACTTATCTGATGAACACGGGGAATGTTTTCCCCTCCGTACAGCGGCGGGCAGGCATTTGCGTTCACCGTGATTTAGGATTCAGGGCTGCACGCAGCGAGTAAACACTAAATTAGATCTTCTGGGACATTGATTATTCTGTCAAAGACGACGCGAGGAATCTCAATGTCCGTTTTTCATGGTATTTCGTCACAAACGCCGTACTTTAGCGTGATCTAAATTCAATGGGCATTTCGGAAACCCAAAGTGATGTAAATGAGAATTACGCCGTTCTCCGTACAGCTCCTTTCTTCACAGACCTGTTAGCCAACGGCGCTAACAGATGAATGAGCCGCCATGGACTCTCGCCGTTTGGCGCTAATGTATTATGAATGATGGCGGATTAGTATTAGTCAAGCTTCTTACTTTGGGGGGGGCGCAGGATTCACTTCGCTTAAATGATGAGCGGCGAATAGACGAGGTAGCAGAGCTCAACACCAGTTGTCGAAATGGGAAAAAAAAAAACGCCTCAGGTCTCGACGGACGTATTAAATGCTCATTCATCACCCGGGGCAGTAATTGAAATGTTATTTACGGGCGTCCTCGTTCCTCGTTTTAATTAGCTATTTCATTATTCCCTCCCGTCTTAACTCATTTAATTAATGTAATGGACACTGAGCGGCAAAGCGGAAAAAAAGTGAGATTAATACGTGCTGCAATATATTTGTGGCCACTAGAGGCCACCATTGCTTTTCATAGTCGCATTACCGCCCTCGCCCTGCCCTCGATTTTCTGTCTTGGTGTGTCAGTCATCACTACACTTCTGGCATTCTATTCCTGGACCATGTAGCTAAGGATGAATAATGCTATAGGTCCGCTCCAAATGTTGTATTAGGTCATACAAATAAAGAACCCAGCACACCCTTTTTGATTGTTTCAGCTAATTTTTAGAGGAAATGTCCTAAATGTCAGCAGATCTGTCCCTATGACACCGGCTGACCTGTTACATGTGCACTCGGCAACTGAAGACATCTGTGTTGGTCCCATGTTCATATGTGCCCGCATTGCTGAGAAAAATGAAGTATTAATCTATGTAAATGAGCCTCAAGGAGCAATGGGGCGTTGCCATTATACCCAGAGGCTCCGCCCTCTCTGCAACTGCCGCCCCCTCTGCACTTTGATTGACCGCGCCAGGTGTGATGACGTTTACACCGCCTGGTCCTGTCAAAGTGCAGAGGGCGCAGCAGTTGCAGAGAGAGCAGAACCTCCAGGTGTAATGGTAACACCCCCGTTGCTCCTAGAGGCTCATTTGCATATATTAAAACATCATTTTTCTCAGCAATGAGGACACATATGAACATGGGACCAACACAGATGTCTTCAGCTGCCAAGTGCACATATAATCAGCCCTTTAAATCTACATAAAATATAGATGAATTCATTTGCCTTTGTTCTAAGTTTCCTCCTTGATTTTGAGTTTTATTCTCCAGTAACATCCAAAGATAAGTTTAAGATAAGAATTCAGCTGGCTTCCTGTTTTCCAAGCGCAGTGATTGGTGGTGGGAGGTCACATGACTGCCAGCTCTAAGCTGCCTGGGTCATATGACTGCCTCACATTTAAAACGGCAACATGCAGGATGGATACTTTTGCTTTGGGTGTGACTGGAGGATAAAACACAAGCTGAGTGTCAAGGATGCCCCATGACCCATACATGAGGTTCTCAATGGTCTGGATTACCAGGATTTTTGAACAATCAGGTGCCGGACTAAGAGATTTCTTCCCCCCGTACATAATGCGCCACATTTTTAGACGCCCCCCGGCTCCTCGGCTTCCTCTTTCGTGGGTCTCCTCTTTTATAATCTCTTGTGCCACGTTTCTTCATCACTAATTCTAATTGATTGTCTTATAGACGTGTCTGACTAATCTGCCGAGCTTTAGCCTGCACCAGCCTGACACATAATTATTAGAAAATTACCAACATTTAAAGGGGAACTCCGACCTTCAGGTCCCCCAAAGGGTTTCCAGATTTTTTTTCCCCAAAAAAACCATCTGAACTATCGCCTATTGGCTGCGTCTGTAGCGCGTCCCGGCTCTGTTCACTTGCATGCTGCAATACCAGAGACAGCCTGTGTACAGCTGTGGCGCTGTTTTGTGTTTTTCAAATTCCGGAAAACGGAAGAGCTGAGGGCGAGGTTGTCAGACGATACGGTCCCAGCACAGTTGTTCACCTCTTTTCGCGTCTCCTTTAATAGAGTCGCCCTTTTCTGTGTTTCCAGCACCTCCACCCCGGAGTCCTGGGCCCAGTACAGTCACGAGAACATATACAGGGCAGAGAGGGAGAGAATGGCCTCCATCAACCTTCGTTCCCTGGTGGACAGTATCCTGCAGGACACGGCGGAAGACCTGCGATCCCAGTGCGACGCCGTCAACAGCGCCCTCGCCAAGCGGTGCGAGGAGGTGGAGGACGTCAAGAGGAAGCTGGAGGAACACCTGAAGAAGGTGAGGGGCCTCTCCGCAGGCAGAAGATCTTCATCTAATGCCGTGGTCTCAATCTGTGGCTGCTCCAAAACTGCAACTCCCAGCAGGCGGCAGGCTGTGAATGGGTTAATAAAGCATCTGTCACCCTGAGAGGAGAAATAAAGGGGGGACCCACCAAATCTATAGAGGTATCTTTATCTATTGTGTCTATCTATCTATCTAATAACTATCTATCTATCTATCTATCTATCTACTACCTATCTATCTATCTATCTATCTATCATAGATAGATAGATAGATAGATAGATAGATAGATAGATGTAGATAGATATTAGATAGATGGATATTAGATAGATAGATAGATAGATAGATAGATAGATAGATAGATATTAGATAGATAGATAGATGTAGATAGATATTAGATAGATAGATATATATGAGATAGATAGATATTAGATCGATAGATATTAGATAGAAGATAGATATGAGAGATAGATAGATAGATTAGATAGATAGATATTAGATAGATATGAGATAGATAGATGTAGATAGATATTAGATAGATGGATATTAGATAGATAGATAGATATGAGATAGATAGATAGATAGATAGATAGATAGATAGATGATAGATAGATAGTTATTAGATCGATAGATATTAGATAGATAGATATGAGATAGATAGATAGATATCAGATAGATAGATAGATATGAGAGATAGATAGATAGTTATTAGATAGATAGATATTAGATAGAAGATAGATAAATCGATAGAAGATAGATAGAAATGAGATAGATGGATAGATATATTAGATAGATAGTTATTAGATCGATAGTAGATAGATAGATATGAGATAGATAGATAGATAGATAGATAGATAGATATGAGATAGATAGGACATAGATAGATAGATAGATAGATAGATAGATGATAGATAGATAGATAGATAGATAGATATGAGATAGATAGAGAGATATGAGAGATAGATAGATAGATAGATAGATATGAGATAGATAGAGAGATATGAGAGATAGATAGATAGATAGATAGATATGAGATAGATAGATAGATATGAGATAGATAGGACATAGATAGAGAGATATGAGATAGATAGATAGATAGATAGATAGATAGATAGATAGATATGAGATAGATAGATAGATATGAGATAGATAGGACATAGATAGATATGAGATAGATAGATAGATAGATAGATAGATAGATAGATTAGATATGAGATAGATAGATAGATATGAGATAGATAGGACATAGATAGATATGAGATAGATAATAGATAGATAGATAGATAGATAGATAGATAGATAGATAGATAATCTTCTCTTCGTGTTTCCTCCCATGCTCCAAAAACATACAAATAGGTAAACTGACTTCCTATAACTGACGCGGTGTGTGCTGGGGTTGAGCACCTACATGGCGTCACTGACTTCCCGGGGAGTCGCCCCGTCACACACCCGTCCCTGTGTCGCCCGGCGTGTCTCCCATTAATAGCGCTCTGCCGTTTTTCTGGTCTCGCCCCATTAGTATCGGTTCCGTCGTCTGTGTAGGTTTTATGTAGCGATTCTGAAGATAATTAATTTACTTCTATATTTTCTTTGGCCCTTTGCCCCCGTGCCGTGTTTCCCCTCGGTTTCCATAACAACCCGCGCAGCCAACAGTCGCTGACAGATCATTAAACTCGGAACGTCGCTGTTTGTTTCACTTGTTTGTTTTCCGATGGCGCGGCTCATCCGCCCGCTAACACTTGTTCATTAGAGGGACCTGACGGTGTAATGTGAGCACTCAGACATCTGTGAAGTGGCGCTTGGCTCGGGTTTCCCTAATATTTAGATCCTTAGTCACTAATTACATGCATGAAGGAATTCAGGAGAGACGCCAATTATTGAGGATACTTCACACAGATACTATGGGGCCCCTGGAGAGAGGGGGCCCGGGTTCACTGCCTCCCTTATTTTAGTTGGGCTATGCTCTCTTTGGCCATACTTGTGCCACGGGGATCCTTTCTGCTGATTCCAAATGTATAGGTGAGGCTCTAAACCTGAAGAATCAGTTACCTATGGCGCCCCCTATTTTGACCAAGGTACCTATGAATCTGCTAATATGGCCGGTCTTGTTGAGATTGCCTTCTGCTCACATGAGTCATTTTTAGATGATTGCTTACCTGGTTTAGAAAGTTATAATTCCCACCCCTTTCAGAACCTTTATTTATTAGCCATCCCTCTCTTGATGCCAGGCCATTGATTTCAATGATAAATATGTAATACCTCATTTTACCTCCGGGAGTGCTGTGGAAAAATTGAACACTTGCTACACTTCATTTCTCCTGTGCTGGTGCTGCAGGGAAATTGAGCACTTGTTTCTCTCTCTCTCTCTCTCTTTCGGTCTGTCTCTCTCTCTCTCTTCCTCTCTCCCTCTCTCAAGGACCTAGAAAATCCATGCCTTATACAGCCAAGCCTTTGATTTCAGTGAGGCATGTGTAATACTTTGTTTCTCCAGCGGTGGCACTGCTAGAAAATTGAGTACTTACTATGCTTTCTTTCTAGAGGATTTAGAAAATCTATGCTTTGTGCATACAGTCCTTTGATTTCAATGACAAATTTGTAATACTTAATTTCTCCTGTTGGTGCACTGCAGGAAAATTGGTTATCTCTCTCTTTGTCGGTCTCGCTCTCTTTCTTTCTCTTTCCCGCCCTCTCCCTCTCCTAAACCATCAATGTCTTATACAATCAACCCTTTGATTTCAATTAGAAATGTGTAATACTTCATTTCTCCTGTGGAGGCACTGCAGTAAAATTGGTTATCTCCCTCTCTTTCTCTCTCTCTCTCTCTCCCTCTCCTAGACCATCTATGTCTTATACAATCAGCCCTTTGATTTCAATTAGAAATGTGTAATACTTCATTTCTCCTGTGGGGGCACTGCAGGAAAATTGAGCATTTGCTTCCAGATTTCTAGATTTCTCTACAGATTGCAGCTATTGACTTAGGATCACAGGAGGGTATCTCTCTCTATCTCTCTCTCTCTCTCTCTGACCTGGAGCATCTATACCTAATACATACAGTCCTTTGATTTCAATGAGAAACATGTAATACTTCATTTCTCCCGTGGGGGCACTGCAGAAAAATTGAGCATTTCTCTCTCTCTCTCTGTCTCTCCCTCTCTCTCTTGGAACATCTATGTTTTATAAAATCAACCCTTTGATTTCAATGAAAAATGTGTAATACTCCATTTCTCCTGTGGGGGCACTGCAGGAAAATTGAACACTTGCTTCTAGATTTCTCTACAGATTGCAGCTATCGACGTAGGATCACAGGAGGGTATATCTTTCTTTCTCTCTCTCTCCTGGAACATCTATGTCTTATACAATCAGCCCTTTGCTTTCAATGAGAAATGTGTAATACTTCATTTCTCCTGTGGGGGCACTGCAGGAAAATTGAGCATTTATCTCTTTCTTTCTTTCTTTCTTTCTTTCTTTCTTTCTTTCTTTCTTTCTTTCTTTCTTTCTTTCTTTCTTTCTTTCTTTCTTTCTTTCTTTCTTTCTTTCTTTCTTTCTTTCTTTCTTTCTCTCTCTCTTTCTTTCTCTCTCTCTCTCTCTCCTGGAATATCTGTGTCTTATACAATCAGCCCTTTGATTTCAATTAGAAATGTGTAATACTCCATTTCTCCTGTGGGGGCACTGCAGAAAAATTGAACACTTGCTTCCAGATTTCTCTACAGATTACAGCTATCGACTTAGGGTCACAGGAGCAGGACACCCTTAAATTAGCTTATCTTCAGATGACCCTTTTATCAAAAAGCCGTTGTCTGTTGACTGTTGTCACTAGGGTGTGAGCCGAGGTGATATTTTCTCCTCGCTGTATTTGCATCAGGCTGAGACTCCTGACATGTTCCCTGTGTAAACACACTTGGATATTCACCGCTCAGCCTCCTGGCGGTACACCATAATATCCTTGCAAATATTTGAGCACCTACAAAGGCTCCGGAGCGCGGTTATTGAGTTAATGAAATAAAACGAGGTTCTGTATAAAAATACCGGCGGTTTTATATGTAGATATTGTAATTTTCTTTTCTCTGCACAGACCCTGAAGGAGATCGGAGATCAGGAGAATAACATTGCCGCTCTCAAGCAGGCCATCAAGGATAAGGAGGCTCCTGTGAAGGTTGCTCAGACTCGGTTGTATCAGAGATCCTTCAGACCCAATGTGGAGCTCTGCAGGGATCCGGTACAGTTCCGGTAAGTGCCGGGAATCGGGAATATTACTCCAGCCTCTGTTTCTGAGATGATCCTGGTATGGAGCATCTCAGAGTTTACTGGTGGAGCTATGATGACCATGTCCTGGTCACAGTACCTAATTTGGTGGCGAATGGAAAACTGTGCTTCGGCTGGTTTACTATGGGTGAAGGTGGTCAACTGGTGACATATCCCAAAAATTTGTCAGGTTTCAAATCTTGTCATGTAGACATGAAGGTGCCTAAGGTCGTCTTCCACCTACTGGAATGAGTACTTCTGAAACAGTTCTTCTGAGTTGGTCGGTTGGTCTAAAGACGGCCGTACAAATGAGACTAATGGCAGTCAAATCTCCCAATTTTGGTAGGACCAGTTAATGGGCATGGTGGTGCCCCCAGGGAAAGGAGGAATGGCCATGTTGGATCAGGCGTGGAGGATCCTTCTGTTTGTAGGAGATATAATCAGACACCTGCAGAGGCTTACACACTTCTCCACACTGAGAACACATGCATGCTCAACAGAGCTGAGTGTTCATGTGTATAAAGACTTAAAGGGTCAAGAGAAATTGGTGTCAGTCAGCCAAGGCCTACCAACCTGAGACATCACTGGTTTAGGTTAATTAACACAGCAATGTATAATGGTCCGAAAGGTGGGCCAAATCCTATCGCGTTCCAGTACGACTTTTGCCATAGTCAAAAAGGTCTGCCTATTCCAAATTCTTTTTTTTTTTTTTTTTTTTTTTTTTTATTTGTGTAATGTGTAGGGGCGGTGATAGTGATCATTTTTGTAATATACTTTAATTACTGAAACTGTACATTTCTATAAGAAAAATAGCTCTAAAGTGGCCCATTTCGAGCCTTAGCAACGCTCCTCTGTCTTCTGTTTACATAACACAGTCAGTGATGAGCGAGTCTCCACTGTTATGTAAACAGAAGACAGAGGAGACGTTGCTAAGGCTGAAAATGGGCCACTTTAGAGCTATTTTTCTTATAGAAATGTGCAATTTCAGTAATTAAAGTATATTACAAAAATGGTCGGTATCACCGCCCCTACGCAATACACAAATAAAAAAAAGAATGACCGTTACACTTTAAGTCAATGCAACTGAGCCGCAGTACCGCACACAACCAGTAGACAGACGGGGCACTCTTCTTGGAAGAAAGCATCCATTTGTTTCTAATCTGGCTCCAACTTTGCAGCAACAAGACCAAAAACCGTCCACTGCAGAGAAGAAGTGAGCAATCCACCTAAGTTATTGATTTGAGAACCCTTGTGTTCCGAGGTTTCTTCTATCAGGTTGGAAGATGCGGATCCCTTGGTAATAGTCGACCATTACATTGTTCTGCGTTTAAAGATTGATGAGGCCGCTCTTAATAATAGGTCTCGGCCAATTCAAGTCAGACCCTACTTCTGAGGCTGTGAGGAGCAATGAGTCATGTACCCGCTACTGTGCAGTGTCCACCGAGATCACTTCACGAAGACGTTCCCCTTTGATCACGGAGAAACATGCAGAGGGAAGAAAATGAAGTCTCGGCACTCTGATAAGCACATGGAGCGTGCATCGGTATGACGGTAGAATGCAAAATAATCCAACGCGTCAAATGTCCCTAATACGGAGAATAATGAGATGAAAGAAGCCCGGAGGCCGCAGCGTAAACGAGAATTACCGCCACTCCTTTCCCATCTAAGCAGCAGAGAAAAAGACTGACATGGAAGAAAACCTGTAAGATAAAAACACCTACTTTCTTCTAAGATATGCAGCCGAGAGCCGGTAATAATAGTAATATTCCAAAAGAGAGAAATAAATTAACTAGGAAATTTGCTGTTACGACTGTACCTACTCAACGCTTGACAGAAAAGGCAAGTAACCAGGATGAAAGGGGTTTTCCGGGAGTTAACTACTGATGACCTATCCTCAGGATCAGGAACAGTTTGAGAAGGGACCGGCGCTCCTGTGAGCACCGCTATCTTCTCCCTGCTCATCAAGCACAGCGTACAGCGGCTGTGCTTGGTATCGTGCTCAGCCCCAGTCACTTGAATGAAGCGGAGCCGCTCCTAGGACACGTGACCAATGAACGTGGCGTCACTGGCCTAGGAAAAGCTGAGAGAAAACCTTGGTGCTCAGGGGAACGCCGGCGCCTCCTCAAACAGCTGATCGGCGAGGGTCCCGGGTGTCGGACCCTCAGCGATCAGATACTGCTCGGGAGCCCCATATACAGTAGGGCTCTCTGACCTGTAGTGCTAGACACACGTCTGGTGCCCCTGGGTCATTTTGGCAGTGAGCTGCTGCACTGTATGGCATTGCTCCGCCCTCGCACACCTTTGTTGCTGACGTTCACCTCTCACATCAATGGCATCGCTCCTTTTACCCATGACAGTAATGATGGATATGTGTGCAGACAGCCTATCACCCACCTTATATACCCACCGAGCCAGCTCAGCACACCTTATATACCCACCGAGCCAGCTCAGCACACCTTATATACCCACCGAGCCAGCTCAGCACACCTTATATACCCACTGAGCCAGGTTAGCACACCTTATATACCCACCAAGCCAGCTCAGCACATCTTTTATACCCACTGAGCCAGCTCAGCACACCTTATATACCTAACGAGCCAGATCATCACACCTTATATACCCACTGAGCCAGGTTAGCACACCTTATATAGCCACCGAGCCAGCTCAGCACACCTTATATACCCACCAAGCCAGGTTAGCACACCTTATATACCCACCAAGCCAGCTCAGCACATCTTTTATACCCACTGAGCCAGCTCAGCACACCTTATATACCCACCGAGCCAGCTCAGCACACCTTATATACCCACTGAGCCAGGTTAGCACACCTTATATACCCACCAAGCCAGCTCAGCACATCTTTTATACCCACTGAGCCAGCTCAGCACACCTTATATACCTAACGAGCCAGATCATCACACCTTATATACCCACTGAGCCAGGTTAGCACACCTTATATAGCCACCGAGCCAGCTCAGCACACCTTATATACCCACCAAGCCAGGTTAGCACACCTTATATACCCACCAAGCCAGCTCAGCACATCTTTTATACCCACTGAGCCAGCTCAGCACACCTTATATACCTAACGAGCCAGATCATCACACCTTATATACCCACCGAGCCAGGTTAGCACACCTTATATAGCCACCCAGCCAGCTCAGCACACCTTATATACCCACCAAGCCAGCTCAGCACACCTTATATACCCACCAAGTCAGATCAGCACACCTTATATACCCACCAAGCCAGATCAGCACACCTAATATACCCACCAAGCCAACTCAGCACACCTCATATACCCACCGAGCCAGCTCAGCACAGCTTATATACCCACTGAGTCAGCTCAGCACACCTTATATACCCACCAAGCCAGATCAGCACACCTAATATACCCACCGAGCTAGCTCAGCACAACTTACATACCCACTGAGCCAGCTCAGCACACGGGACTTCCTTCATGAGCTGCGTGCTGCCAACGTCGAAGGTAGGAAGAGGTCATAATAATAGAATTCAGATATTGAGAACACTGGTAAAGCCCTGTACATGGGCTCAATATTAAGTCCATAAGCCAAGCGATGCCTTGTGTGTACCAGGCTATAGTAAGGAAATCCCGCAGTAATCTTGTACTTCTGTTGAGACATCTATGAGACCTGAGCCTTATCATTTTTTTCTTGTGAAAATGAATTTCTTTGTACACAATGCAGCAGAAAATCATCATCTTGTACTGAAAAGCTCAGACGTTGCTTTCTATTTGTGGGGGACAAGTAAATTCTCTGACCCGGAACGAGACATCATCAGGCGCCTGAAGGACTGTGAGCGATAATGTGAAAAGTAAAACAGCTTTGCGGGTCGAAGATTATATGATAGTACAATATAATAACAGTATGGAGGACGGTGTATGATACTACTATATAATAACAGTACGGAGGACGGTGTATGGTACTACTATATAATAACAGTATGGAGGACGGTGTATGATACTACTATATAATAACAGTATGGAGGGCGGTGTATGATACTACTATATAATAACAGTATGGAGGACTTTGTATGATACTACTATATAATAACAGTATGGAGGACGGTGTATGATACTACTATATAATAACAGTATGGAGGGCGGTGTATGATACTACTATATAATAACAGTATGGAGGACGGTGTATGATACTACTGTATAATAACAGTATGGAGGACGGTGTATGGTACTACTATATAATAACAGTATGGAGGACAGTGTATGGTACTACTATATAATAACAGTATGGAGGAGGGTGTATGATACTACTATATAATAACAGTATGGAGGACGGTGTATGATACTACTATATAATAACAGTATGGAGGACAGTGTATGATACTACTATATAATAACAGTATGGAGGACGGTGTATGATACTACTATATAATAACAGTATGGAGGACAGTGTATGGTACTACTATATAATAACAGTATGGAGGACGGTGTATGGTACTACTATATAATAAACAGTATGGAGGACGGTGTATGATACTACTATATAATAACAGTATGGAGGACTTTGTATGATACTACTATATAATAACATTATGGAGGACGGTGTATGATACTACTATATAATAACAGTATGGAGGACGGTGTATGATACTACTATATAATAACAGTATGGAGGACGTGTATGTACTACTATATAATAACAGTATGGAGGACAGTGTATGATACTACTATATAATAACAGTATGGAGGACGGTATATGTATGATACTACTATATAATAAACAGTATGGAGGACGGTATGATACTACTATATAATAACAGTATGGAGGACGGTGTATGATACTACTATATAATAACAGTATGGAGGACAGTGTATGATACTACTATATAATAACAGTATGGAGGACGGTGTATGATACTACTATATAATAACAGTATGGAGGACAGTGTATGGTACTACTATATAATAACAGTATGGAGGACAGTGTATGATACTACTATATAATAACAGTATGGAGGACAGTGTATGATACTACTATATAATAACAGTATGGAGGACAGTGTATGATACTACTATATAATAACTTATGGAGGACAGTGTATGGATTACTACTATATAATAACAGTATGGAGGACAGTGTATGATACTACTATATAATAACAGTATGGAGGACAGTGTATGGTACTACTATATAATAACAGTATGGAGGACAGTGTATGGTACTACTATA
The DNA here is from genome assembly GCA_900303285.1 of Rhinella marina. NCBI lineage: Eukaryota > Metazoa > Chordata > Amphibia > Anura > Bufonidae > Rhinella > Rhinella marina. The sequence continues at coordinate 106,642 of ONZH01007048.1, read as the reverse complement.
TAATAACAGTATGGAGGACAGTGTATGGTACTACTATATAATAACAGTATGGAGGGACAGTGTATGATACTACTATATAATAACAGTATGGAGGACGGTGTTAGTACTACTATATTAATAACAGTATGGAGGACAGTGTATGATACTACTATATAATAACAGTATGGAGGACAGTGTATGAACTACTATAATAATTAACAGTATGGAGGACAGTGGTATGATACTACTATATAATAACAGTATGGAGGACGGTGTATGATACTACTATATAATAACAGTATGGAGGACGGTGTATGATAACTACTATATAATAACAGTATGGAGGACGGTGTATGATACTACTATATAATAACAGTATGGAGGACGGTGTATGATACTACTATATAATAACAGTATGGAGGACGGTGTGTATGATACTACTTATATAATAACAGTATGGAGGACAGTGTATGTACTACTATAATAACAGTATGGAGGACGGTGTATGATACTACTATATAATAACAGTATGGAGGACGGTGTATATGATACTACTATATAATAACAGTATGGAGGACAGTGTATGATACTACTATATAATAACAGTAATGGAGGACAGTGTATGGTACTACTATATAATAACAGTATGGAGGACAGTGTATATGATACTACTATATAATAACAGTATGGAGGACAGTGTATGATACTACTATATAATAACAGTATGGAGGACGGGTATGGACAGTGTACTATATAATAACAGTATGGAGGACGGTGTATGATACTACTATATAATAACAGTATGGAGGACAGTGATACTACTATATAATAACAGTATGGAGGACGGTGTATGATACTACTATATAATAACAGTATGGAGGACAGTGTATGATACTACTATATAATAACAGTATGGAGGACGGTGTATGATACTACTATATATAATAACAGTATGGAGGACAGGTGTATGATACTACTATATAATAACAGTATGGAGGAGGGTGTATGATACTACTATATAATAACAGTATGGAGGACAGTGTATATGTACTACTATATAATAAACAGTATGGAGGACAGTGTATGATACTACTATATAATAACAGTATGGAGGAGGTGTGTATATGTATACTACTATATAATAAACAGTATGGAGGAGGGTGTATGATACTACTATAATAATAACAGTATGGAGGAGGGTGTATATACTACTATATAATAACATATGGAGGAGGGTGTATGAACTACTATATATACAGTATGGAGGACGGTGTATTGGTACTACTATATAATAACAGTATGGAGGGACAATGTAATGATACTACTATATAATAACAGTATGGAGGACGGTGTATGATACACTATATAATAAACAGTATGGAGGGACGTGTATGTACTTACTATATAATAACAGTATGGAGACTTTGTATGATTACTGGACTATATAATAAACAGTATGGAGGGACAGTGTATGATATTACTATATAATAACAGTATGGAGGACGGTGTATGATACTACTATATAATACAGTATGGAGGACGGTGTATGGTACTACTATATAATAACAGTATGGAGGACGGTGTATGGTTACTACTATATAATAACAGTATGGAGAACGGTGTTATAGTACTACTATATAATAACAGTATGGAGGACGGTGTATGGTACTACTATATAATAACAGTATGGAGGACGGTGTATGTAACTACTATATAATAACAGTATGGAGGACTTTGTATGATACTGCTATATATAATAAAACAGTATGGAGGACAGTGTATATGATACTACTATATAATAACAGTATGGAGGACGGTGTATGATACTACTACTATATAATAACAGTATGGAGGACGGTGTATGATACTACTATATAATAACAGTATGGAGGACGGTGTATGGTACTACTATATAATAACAGTATGGAGGACGGTGTATGATACTACTATATAATAACAGTATGGAGGACAGTGTATGATACTACTATATAATAACATATGGAGGACGGTGTATAGTACTACTTAATAATAACAGTATGGAGGACGGTGTATGATACTACTATATAAACAGTATGGAGGACTTTGTATGGTACTACTATATAATAACAGTATGGAGAACGGTGTATAGTACTACTATATAATAACAGTATGGAGGACGGTGTATGATACTACTATATAATAACAGTATATGGAGGACAATGTATGAATACTACTATATAATAACAGTATGGAGGACGGTGTATATGTATACTACTATATATAACAGTATGGAGGACGGTGTATGATACTACTATATAATAACAGTATGGAGGACGGTGTATGGTACTACTATATAATAACAGTATGGAGGACGGTGTATGGTACTACTATATAATAACAGTATGGAGGACGGTGTATGGTACTACTATATAATAACAGTATGGAGGACGGTGTATGATACTACTATATAATAACAGAATGGAGGACGGTGTATGGTACTACTATATAATAACAGTATGGAGGACGGTGTATGGTACTACTATATAATAACAGTATTGGAGGACGGTGTATGGTACTACTATATAATAACAGTATGGAGGACGGTGTATTGATACTACAATATAATAACAGAATGGAGGACGGTGTATGATACTACTGTATAATAACAGTATGGAGGACGGTGTATGATACTACTATATAATAACAGTATGGAGGAGGGTGTATGATACTACTATATAATAACAGTATGTGCAGGAGGACGGTGTATGTACTACTATATAATAACAGTAATGGAGGACGGTGTATGATACTACTATATAATAACAGTATGGAGGACGGTGTATGATACTACTATATAATAACAGTATGGAGGACGGTGTATGATACTACTATATAATAAACAGTATGGAGGACGGTGTATGATACTACTATATAATAACAGTATGGAGGACGGTGTATGATACTACTATATAATAACAGTATGGAGGACGGTGTATGATACTACTATATAATAACAGTATGGAGGACGGTGTATGTATACTACTATATAATAACAGTATGGAGGACGGTGTATGGTACTACTATATAATATATAATAACAGTATGGAGGACTTTGTAATGTATACTACTATATATATAACAGTATGGAGGACGTGTATGATACTACTATATAATAACAGTATGGAGGACGGTGTATGATACTACTATATAATAACAGTATGGAGGACGGTGTGTATGGATACTACTATATAATAACAGTATGGAGGACGGTGTATGATACTACTATATAATAATAACAGTATGGGACAGTGTATGATACTACTATATAATAACAGTATGGAGGACGGTGTATGATACTACTATATAATAACAGTATGGAGGACGGTGTATGATACTACTATATATAACAGATGGGGACATGATGATACTACTATATAATAACATAGGAGGAGGGGTGTATGATACTACTATATAATAACAGTATGGAGGACGGTGTATGATACTACTATATAATAACAGTATGGAGGACGTGTATGATACTACTATATAATAACAGTATGGAGGACGGTGTATGGTACTACTATATAATAACAGTAATGGAGGACGGTGTATGGTACTACTATATAATAACAGTATGGAGGACGGTGTATGATACTACTATATAATAACAGTATGGAGGACGGTGTATGATACTACTATATAATAACAGTATGGAGGACGGTGTATGATACTACTATATAATAACAGTATGGAGGACAGTGTATGGTACTACTATATAATAACAGTATGGAGGACTTTGTATGGTACTACTATATAATAACAGTATGGAGGACGGTGTATGATACTACTATATAATAACAGTATGGAGGACGGTGTATGATACTACTATATAATAACAGTATGGAGGACGGTGTATGGTAGTACTATATAATAACAGTATGGAGGACAGTGTATGATACTACTATATAATAACAGTATGGAGGACGGTGTATGGTACTACTATATAATAACAGTATGGAGGACGGTGTATGATACTACTATATAATAACAGTATGGAGGACAGTGTATGGTACTACTATATAATAACCGTATGGAGGACAGTGTATGATACTACTATATAATAACAGTATGGAGGACGGTGTATGGTACTACTATATAATAACAGTATGGAGGACTTTGTATGGTACTACTATATAATAACAGTATGGAGGACGGTGTATGGTACTACTATATAATAACAGTATGGAGGACAGTGTATGGTACTACTATATAATAACAGTATGGAGGACGGTGTATGGTACTACTATATAATAACAGTATGGAGGACGGTGTATGATACTACTATATAATAACAGTATGGAGGACGGTGTATGATACTACTATATAATAACAGTATGGAGGACGGTGTATGATACTACTATATAATAACAGTATGGAGGACGGTGTATGATACTACTATATAATAACAGTATGGAGGACAGTGTATGATACTACTATATAATAACAGTATGGAGGACGGGTATGATACTACTATATAATAACAGTATGGAGGACTTTGTATGATACTACTATATAATAACAGTATGGAGGACAGTGTATGGTACTACTATATAATAACAGTATGGAGGACAGTGTATGATACTACTGTATAATCACAGTATGGAGGACGGTGTATGGTACTACTATATAATAACAGTATGGAGGACGGTGTATGATACTACTATATAATAACAGTATGGAGGACAGTGTATGATACTACTATATAATAACAGTATGGAGGACGGGTATGATACTACTATATAATAACAGTATGGAGGACTTTGTATGATACTACTATATAATAACAGTATGGAGGACAGTGTATGATACTACTATATAATAACAGTATGGAGGACAGTGTATGATACTACTATATAATAACAGTATGGAGGACGGTGTATGATACTACTATATAATAACAGTATGGAGGACGGTGTATGATACTACTATATATAAACAGTATGGAGGACGGTGTATGGTACTACTATATAATAACAGTATGGAGGACGTTGTATGATACTACTATATAATAACAGTATGGAGGACGGTGTATGGTACTACTATATAATAACAGTATGGAGGACGGTGTATGATACTACTATATAATAACAGTATGGAGGACGGTGTATGGTACTACTATATAATAACAGTATGGAGGACAGTGTATGATACTACTATATAATAACAGTATGGAGGACGGTGTATGGTAGTACTATATAATAACAGTATGGAGGACAGTGTATGGTAGTACTATATAATAACAGTATGGAGGACTTTGTATGGTACTACTATATAGGTGGGAATATAATAGTATTTTACAAATTGGAAGAAGGCACAAGGTACGGTAAGTACCAGCACCGTCATGGGGGAGGGGCCATTTCATACGCCTACTTATAACTCTTTTACATGGTATTATGGGATGACACCAAAGTCCACTTCACCAGTGCCCCAGTCCTTGCCCGGCTCCCCTGCCCATCATGTAGTCATCTCTTGACGTCTCTGTTCCTCCAGGTTGGTCAGTGAAGTTGGAGAGCTCACAGAGTCGGTGGAGTTCCTGAAACAGAAGCTGGAGGAGGCCGAGCAGTCCCTTAGGAACCTGGAGGACACCAGGATGTCTCTGGAGAAAGACATAGCCAACAAGGCCAACACTCTCTTCATTGACCGGGAAAAGTGCATGACCCACCGCACCCGCTACCCGGTGGTCATGAAGCTGACTGGCTTTCAGTAGATTCAGTGGAGACGTTATTTTCTGCTCACCGTTACCTGTGTGAATAAAGATTGAGAATTCAGTCCTGTCGTTTGACGTCGTCTTTGATTATAAGAGAAAATTAAGAGCGCAGACATAGAACAAACAAAACAAAGAACTTAAGCCGTTTTGCCCATCTTGCCCATACCGAAGTCCCACTGCGCTGGTGGGGCCACCCCTTCATTTCTATGGGGCTTATGGAAATAGCCGAGCCATTGCTTGGCTATTTTTGTGCTTCCATAGGAATGAATAGAGGGTGACCGCGCATGCAAGTATAGGTGCGAGTCCCAAAGGTGGGACCCATCAGACACTGGGGGGCATATCCTAGTAATATGCCCCCAATGGCTGACGTAAAATAACCACCAGTGCTTGGATCTGGCTTCATTAGTCCAATAATGGTCTTCACTGTGCTTCAGTCCCCGCAAGTAAATTTCCACTGCAGCCAAAGATTGACCACAGCAGTGACGTGTCCCCCTAGCACCATGTGGGTCCGATCATTTACCATTTGGGGAAACACTTCTGCGGTAAGTAAGAGTTTTCTACACAGTAGACCAGATTTACTGATCCTGTCTAAAGTGGCCAGATGTATGTCAGCCAAAATTGCTAATTTTTGGTGGGATCTGATGACCATCTACATACCTCTTAACTTTGTAAATGAACAAAAAGGGACACATTGTGCAGCGAAACGCGCAGCTGTAAATTTTTTCTGCACTAGGCCACGCCTCTAACTCCGCCTAAAACATAACTATACACCTAAGCCCACCCAGTCCCCTTAATGCCCCACATAGTAATTATTTCCCAGTTATGTGCCCCAGTAATATGCCGACATTGTGCCCCCCAGTTATATGCCCACATTGTGCCCCCCAGTAATATGCCCACATTGTGCCCCCCAGTAATATGCCCACATTGTGCCACTCACAGAAAGTTAAAGAAATAAATGCCACATACTTACCTTCTTCCTAGCAGCAGCTGGACATCGGCTCCTCTAGTCTGTGGAGTGGGCGGAGCCAAGTCTGCCGGCCGGCTCCGCCCCTCGAACAGACCAGAGGTGTGGAGAGCCTCTGCTTCATCACAATACAGGCAAGCTGCCAGAAACCAGGACATACCTCCCCCGTATCGGGACAGCCACTGCAATCCTGGACTGTCCCGCTGGATCCGGGACGGTTGGCAGGTATGCATCTACTATGTATGGGTGGTCTCCAGATTCTTCCTGCACAGCAGATGTCGGAGATAAGGCAGATGGGTTTCAACATGCTCAGTCCGTTTCAGAAATATAAAAATCACCAGACGAGTCTGTAAATTTCTTTCTCCATTCCCCAATTCACAACACATGCATGCTTGTCTGAGGGATTGGTAGAGAGCGCTCGCTGGCCATCCGTTATCTGAAGTGTATGGTCATCCTTTGTCCTGGATGATAAATCTGGCACATCTCTCGGCTGTTTGGTCACAGTTCACACCTCCTGTTAATTTTTTGACATAATTGAGGTGCAGTTATGGCGCACGTTGTCGTATGTTAGGGGTGTGAAAGATCTCCGATCCGATGAGGCTGAGAGGCGAAGGAGAGTCTGCATATTAATGGTCCATAGATGAAGCTCTGTGACCACTTCTGCGACGCACGGTCCCCACAGACGACTCGAGGTCACTCTCTGCGGCTGAAAGAAAAGAAATGTGATCTCTAATTAAGAAAAGCTTTCTGTCCTGCTGCTTCGCTGAAGTCATGGAACTTAACTATCATTTATAAAGGAAATTTTCACTGCTGTACTGGAAGGGTCATTACCGCCCTTGAACGTTGCGGTTTTGGAAAAAATGCGGCTTCACGTACATTTTGTAGAGAAGTTGTCTGATTGCCACTAGGGGGCAGAATACACCACTGGTATGGGGCCTAGTAAGAAGGGAGACAACATGGGGATCCAGTCTGAGCTCAGATCTTCTGTTACTGACACCTGGAGAACAAGACCCGTCTGAGGTCTGATGAAGAACTATGACACACTGACACTCGGGGTACAGGATGATGACAATGACACTCGGGGTACAGGATGATGACACTGACACTCGGGGTACAGGATAATGACACTGACACTTGGGGTACAGGATAATGACACTGACACTCGGGGTACAGGATGATGACACTGGGGGTACAGGATAATGACACTGACACTCGGATACAGGATGATGACACTGACACTCGGGTACAGGATAATGACACTGACACTCGGGGTACAGGATGATGACACTGACACTCGGGGTACAGGATAATGGCACTGACACTCGGAGTACAGGATAATGACACTGACACTCGGAGTACAGGATAATGACACTGACACTTGGGGTACAGGATAATGACACTTGACACTCAGGGTACAGGATAATGACACTGACACTCGGGGTAACAGGAATAATGACACTCGGGGTACAGGATAATGACACTGACACTCGGGTACAGGATAATGACACTGACACTCGGGTACAGGATAATGACAATGACACTCGGGGTACAGGATAATGACACTGACACTCGGGGTACAGGATAATGACACTGACACTCGGGGTACAGGATAATGACACTGACACTCGGGGTACAGGATAATGACACTGACACTCGGGGTACAGGATAATGACACTGACACTCGGGGTACAGGATAATGACACTGACACTCGGGGTACAGGATAATGACGCTGCGGTTGATGGGGGGGCAGTGACACACCACTGTTATGGTTGCTTGCTCTATGGCGGTGAGCACATCGCATTCTCACGGGGCTCGTTTATCAAGCCTGTACAAGTCTCACCAAATCCTGGATTTAGTAATTGGTAGAGAAGCTTAACTGTTCTGCTCCAGAGTCAGCACATAAGCGGACGGTATAATATATCCGCTCGCCACCGCCGGCAATGTGAATGACAGACATCCAGCAAATCCTATTACACACTTTACACTGGTGTCTCTCTATTGTGCTGATCCCTGGTATAAAACTCAGCATATTAATATAATTCTTCCTAGGTGGATTCTTATAATGTGATTTTCTTAGTTCTTGATGCCAATTAGTTGTAATTAGCGATCACATTCTCTGTTAATATTCCCTAAATTTCTGCTGGTGCAGTCACTGTGTACATACATTACTTATCCTGTACTGATCCTGAGTTACATCCTGTATTATACTCCAGAGCTGCACTCACTATTCTGCTGGTGCAGTCACTGTGTACATACATTACTTATCCTGTACTGATCCTGAGTTACATCCTGTATTATACTCCAGAGCTGCACTCACTATTCTGCTGGTGCAGTCACTGTGTACATACATTACATTACTTATCCTGTACTGATCCTGAGTTACATCCTGTAATTATACTCCAGAGCTGCAACTCACTATTCTGCTGGGTGCAGTCACTGTGTACATACATTACTTATCCTGTACTGATCCTGAGTTACATCCTGTATTATACTCCAGAGCTGCACTCACTATTCTGCTGGTGCAGTCACTGTGTACATACATTACTTATCCTGTACTGATCCTGAGTTACATCCTGTATTATACTCCAGAGCTGCACTCACTATTCTGCTGGTGCAGTCACTGTGTACATACATTACTTATCCTGTACTGATCCTGAGTTACATCCTGTATTATACTCCAGAGCTGCACTCACTATTCTGCTGGTGCAGTCACTGTGTACATACATTACATTACTTATCCTGTACTGATCCTGAGTTACATCCTGTATTATACTCCAGAGCTGCACTCACTATTCTGCTGGTGCAGTCACTGTGTAGTGTGTACATACATTACATTACTTATCCTGTACGGATCCTGAGTTACATCCTGTATTATACTCCAGAGCTGCACTCACTATTCTGCTGGTGCAGTCACTGTGTACATACATTACTTATCCCTGTACTGATCCTGAGTTACATCCTGTATTATACTCCAGAGCTGCACTCACTATTCTGCTGGTGTAGTCACTGTGTACATACATTACATTACTTATCCTGTACTGATCCTGAGTTACATCCTTTATTATACTCCAGAGCTGCACTCACTATTCTGCTGGTGCAGTCACTGTGTACATACATTACTTATCCTGTACTGATCCTGAGTTACATCCTGCATTATACTCCAGAGCTGCACTCACTATTCTGCTGGTGCAGTCACTGTGTACATACATGACTTATCCTGTACTGATCCTGAGTTACATCCTGTATTATACTCCAGAGCTGCACTCCCTATTCTGCTGGTGCAGTCACTGTGTACATACATTACTTATCCTGTACTGATCCTGAGTTACATCCTGTATTATACTCCAGAGCTGCACTCACTATTCTGCTGGTGCAGTCACTGTGTACATACATTACATTACTTATCCTGTACTGATCCTGAGTTACATCCTGTATTATACTCCAGAGCTGCACTCACTATTCTGCTGGTGCAGTCACTGTGTACATACATTACATTACTTATCCTGTATGTATTACAGGCTTGACCACTAGGGGCGCCATTAGCTTGCTGCCGCCTTCCTTTATCCTCTTGGCTTTAGTATTATGTACATTTCTTTCCTGCCAATTAATTTCACGGCTGGACTGTCTCGCCCGCTTCCTGCTCCACAACCAGTCTGGCCTAATCACTGTGCCATTGAGATTCTAAGACTTGTGCATACAAGCAAACAATGGGTGCAATCTACATAATTATTAATCTTTTCTGATGGTAATTAGCGCCACTATCCGGGGAGCACAGACTTCATGTTTGCACATAATGTTAATATTCTTTATTGAGAATAAATTACATATAATCTCAGGAACGCCTATTGGAGCTCGGAGGAAAATTACCACCCCCGGGGGTCAGCATGGCACACAATGGGTTAAGTGAGTAATTGTGAGCCGCCCTCATTGATTAGAAGTGTTCGGCCTGAAGTCATAGACTGTGCTTTGGACAAACTAGCCATTTTAGGCAGGTGATGTGGGGTGTTCCCCTCTCCCCATTGACATAAACATGCACTTTTGGAGAACAGTTATTGCATGTGTATGGCCACCTTTGGTGGACCGGGTCAGTAGAGTCATCCTATTATTAGATGTCAAGGTCAGCAGAATCATCCCATTATCATTAGATGACAGAGTTATCAGAGTCATCCTGTTATCATTAGTGTTGATCGAGCCCCGTTGTGCTCGGGTAGAACACTATGTGATGCTCGAGTCCTCTACAGAGCGCCGAACACAATGTAAGTCAACGGGAGAACCAGAGCACTAAACCAAGAACCCCCTGTTTTGAAGAGGGGAGAAAATGATGGAAACACCACGGAAATGGTTTGGGAACAGCACGGGGTGATGTCTGGATGCATCTTGGACTACAAAGTTGCTGCTGGGAACGATGTTGTCCGAGTATTATGCCACTTTTACAGACAATAATACGCACAAAAATGAAGATAAAATCGATTTTAGAGGAAAAATTACACTGAATGTCACAGGTATTTAGGATGTTCAAACGTTATACAGCAGACGTAGCGCAGGGAATGTCGCCATCACCAGCGGCATAAAAAATTATAATGAATGTCACAGGTATTTAGGATGTTCAAGCGTTATACAGCAGACGTAGTGCAGGGAATGTCGCCGTCACCAGCGGCATAAAAAATGATAATGAATGTCACAGGTATTTAGGATGTTCAAACGTTATACAGCAGACGTAGAGCAGGGAATGTCGCCGTCACCAGCGGCATAAAAAATTATAATGAATGTCACAGGTATTTAGGATGTTCAAACGTTATACAGCAGACGTAGAGCAGGGAATGTCGCCGTCACCAGCGGCATAAAAAATTACACTGAATGTCACAGGTATTTAGGATGTTCAAACGTTATACAGCACACGCAGCGCAGGGAATGTCGCCGTCACCAGCGGCATAAAAAATTATAATGAATGTCACAGGTATTTAGGATGTTTAAACATTATACAGCACACGCAGCGCAGGGAATGTCGCCTTGATTAGCGGCAGAAAGAAAATACACCTAATGTCACAGGTATTTAGGATGCACAAACGTTATACTGCACACACAGCACAGATGGTGTTATGGTCAGACAAATTTGTGTAAATTTTTCCCCAAAAATAATAGATGTTGCAGCCAGGTAAAACAATAGTCCTTAAAAGGACTTTTTTTTTTTTTTTTAAAAGAAAAGCTAAACCTGCCTAGCCTAATCCTATTCCTACACTATCTGTCTTTCTTTGCAGCAGCTCTCCCTGACTAAGACTGAGCCGGGTCACATGTCACCGGGTGCTATATAGTACCCGATGACGCGTGGCGGCCAGCCAATCACTGTAATGCCAGTAGCCAACATGGCTATGGAATTACAGTGAATGCCAGTACCTCCCCGCACGCTGACTCAGCAGAGTCATCCCATTATCATTAGATGACAGGGTCAGCAGAGTCATCCCATTATCATTAGATGACAGGGTCAGCAGAGTCATCCCATTATCATTAGATGACAGGGTCAGCAGAGTCATCTCATTTTTAGATAACAGGGTTAGCAGATTCATCCCATTATCATTAGATGACAGGGTCAGTAGAGTCATCCCTTTATTAGATGATCGGGTCAGCAGAGTCATCCCATTATCATTAGATGACAGGGTCAGTAGAGTCATCCCTTTATTATTAGATGACAAGGATAGTAGAGTCATCCCATTTTTAGATGACAGGGTCAGCAGAGTCATCCCATTAACATTAGATGACAGGGTCAGTAGAGTCATCCCTTTATTAGATGATGGGGTCAGCAGAGTCATCCCATTATCATTAGATGACAGGGTCAGTAGAGTCATCCCTTTATAATTAGATGACAAGGATAGTAGAGTCATCCCATTTTTAGATGACAGGGTCAGCAGAGTCATTCCATTATCATTAGATGACAGGGTCAGTAGAGTCATCCCTTTATTAGATGATGGGGTCAGCAGAGTCATCCCATTATCATTAGATGACAGGGTCAGTAGAGTCATCCCTTTATTATTAGATGACAAGGATAGTAGAGTCATCCCATTTTAGATGACAGGGTCAGCAGAGTAATCCCATTATCATTAGATGACAGGGTCAGTAGAGTCATCCCTTTATTAGATGATGGGGTCAGCAGAGTCATCCCATTATCATTAGATGACAGGGTCAGTAGAGTCATCCCTTTATAATTAGATGACAAGGATAGTAGAGTCATCCCATTTTTAGATGACAGGGTCAGCAGAGTCATCCCATTATCATTAGATGACAGGGTCAGTAGAGTCATCCCTTTATTAGATGATGGGGTCAGCAGAGTCATCCCATTATCATTAGATGACAGGGTCAGTAGAGTCATCCCTTTATTATTAGATGACAAGGATAGTAGAGTCATCCCATTTTTAGATGACAGGGTCAGCAGAGTCATCCCATTAATATTAGGTGACAGAGTCAGCAGAGTCATCCCATTATCATTAGATGACAGGGTCAGCAGAGCCATCCCATTAACATTAGGTGACAGAGTCAGCAGAGTCATCCCATTATCATTAGATAACAGGGTCAGTAGAGTCATCCCTTTATTAGATGATGGGGTCAGCAGAGTCATCCCATTATCATTAGATGACAGGGTCAGTAGAGTCATCCTTTTATAATTAGATGACAAGGATAGTAGAGTCATTCCATTTTTAGATGACAGGGTCAGCAGAGTCATCCCATTATCATTAGATGACAGGGTCATCAGATTCATCTGATTATTAGATGACAGGATTAGCAGAGTTATCCCATTATAATTAGATGACAGGGTCAGCAGAGTCATCTCATTATTAGATGAGAAGGTCAGCAGATTCATCCCATTGTCATTAGATGACAGGGTCAGCAGAATCATTCCTTTATCATTAGATGACAGGGTCAGAAGAGTCATTCCTTTATCATTAGATGACAGGGTCAGCAGAATCATCCTGTTATTAGATGACAGGGTCAGTAGAGTCTTCCCACTATAATTAGATGACAGGGTCAGCAGAGTCATCCCTTTATCATTAGATGAAAGGGTCAGTATATTCATCTGATTATTAGATGACAGGGTCAGCAGAGTCATCCCATTATCATTGGATGACAGGGTCATCAGATTCATCTGATTATTAGATGACAGGATTAGCAGAGTTATCCCATTATAATTAGATGACAGGGTCAGCAGAGTCATCTCATTATTATATGAGAAGGTCAGCAGATTCATCCCATTGTCATTAGATGACAGGGTCAGCAGAATCATTCCTTTATCATTAGATGACAGGGTCAGAAGAGTCATTCCTTTATCATTAGATGACAGGGTCAGCAGAATCATCCTGTTATTAGATGACAGGGTCAGTAGAGTCTTCCCACTATAATTAGATGACAGGGTCAGCAGAGTCATCCCTTTATCATTAGATGAAAGGGTCAGTATATTCATCTGATTATTAGATGACAGGGTCAGCAGAATCATCCTGTTATTAGATGACAGAGTCAGCAGAGTCATCCCTTTTTCATTAGATGAAAGGGTCAGCAGATTCATCTGATTATTAGATGACAGGGTCAGCAGAATCATCCTGTTATTAGATGACAGGGTCAGCAGAGTCATCCCTTTATCATTAGATGACAGGGTCAGCAGATTCATCTGATTATTAGATGACAGTGTCAGTAGATTCATCTGATTATAGATGACAGGGTCAGCAGAGTCATCCCATAATCATTAGATGACAGGGTCAGCAGAGTCATCCCTTTATCATTAGATGACAGGGTCAGCAGAGTCATCCCTTTATCATTAGATGATAGGGTCAGTAGAGTCATCCCATAATCATTAGATGACAGGGTCAGTAGAGTCATCCCATAATCATTAGATGACAGGGTCAGCAGAGTCATCCCTTTATCATTAGATGACAGGGTCAGTAGATTCATCTGATTATTAGATGACAGGGTCAGTAGAGTCATCCTGTTATTAGATGACAGGGTCAGCAGAGTCATCCCATAATCATTAGATGACAAGGTGAGTAGAGTCATCCCATAATCATTAGATGACAGGGTCAGTAGAGTCATCCCATTATGACGCCATCATCTGTACGCCATCACTTTCTGGAGGCTCTATGGACACTTTTCTCACCATTAGCTTCCATGCAGCACAGATGTCATACAGTGCACATAGCTTGCCATACTGTCTCTGCAGGCAATACAGGAAGGAGGTGCTCCCAACATGGCCGTCCTCAAGAAAGCTTTCCTAAAAATAATCAATAAAAACACAGTCGCCAACAGTCCCGAGTCCCTAATTTTCAGAGACTGTCCCTGCAGATTTGGGCTTTCCTGAACTCAAAAAGGGAAATGCCTATGTAAGCCCCACCTATAAATAGGCGGTCTCACCTCATTTGGGGAGTTCTCAGGGGAGTGGTCTATTTGCTCCAATTTTGCAAGTTTGGTAAGTATGAAATAAATGTGTAAATGTAATTAATGAGATTTACTTACTCATGAGACATTCCTTTAATTGTGCAGATGGTTCTGTAATCCACGGATCTCCCTGAGCTTCCCTGAACAGAGCCTGGGTCTGTATTTAATTGATTGCCACAGTTTATTAGATATAGAGAACACCCCGCAGTGGATCATCCGCTGCCAATGGCTTGTCTAATAATGTAATTAGTGTTAAGAACAAGCGTGGACGAAGCGGTGGGAGATTAACCGGCCCCACATCAGGAAATCCATCCAAATGATTACAAAGTACATGAGTGATGGCCGGACCGAACGCTGCAGCTCATGTATGACTGCAAAACTCATCAGCTCTGTCATAGATTTATTAAATATACTGATCTGCCAGAGCTTATTGGCTGCAGCATCCCTCCAGTGCCCATTTACTAAATAGGAAACAGTCAGTCAGTGGAGCAAGGGATTTACTTGGCTGCAAGGACAATGATTTAGTAATAAAAGTGGCAGACTGACTATTGCTTACAAGTGGACTTGTCTAGGAGTCGGCGCCAGATATATATAACAAAGTGTAAGCAGATATGGAGAATGGCTTCAAGAGGAGATCTCACTATTATACAGTTGTAATTCCAATTTCCAATACCTTTTGCTATGACTACTACTATAATACCGCTTCCAATGTACAAGAATATAACTACTATAATACTGCTCCTATGTACAAGAATATAACTACTATAATACTGCTCCTATGTACAAGAATATAACTACTATAATACCGCTTCCAATGTACAAAAATATAACTACTATAATACTGCTCCTATGTACAAGAATATAACTACTATAATACTGCTCCTACGTACAAGATTATAACTACTATAATACTGCTCCTATGTACAAGAATATAACTACTATAATACTGCCTCCTATGTACAAGAATATAACTACTATAATACTGCTACTATGTACAAGAATATAACTACTATATACTGCTCCTATGTACAAGATATAAACTACTATAATACTGCTCCTATGTACAAGAATATAACTACTATAATACTTCTCCTATGTAAAGAATATAACTACTATAATACTGCTCCTATGTACAAGAATATAACTACCTATAATACTGCTCCCTATGTACAAGAATATAACTACTTATAATACTTCTCCTATGTACAAGAATATAACACTATAATACTGCTCCTATGTACAAGAATATAACTACTATAATACTGCCTCCTATGTACAAGAATATAACTACTATAATACTGCTCCTATATGTACAAGAATATAACTACTATAATACTGCTGCTCCTATGTACAAGAATATAACTACTATAATACTGCTCCTATATACAAGAATATAACTACTATAATACTGCTCCTATGTACAAGAATATAACTACTATAATACTGCTCCTATGTACAAGAATAATAACTACTATATAATACTGCTCCTATGTATAAGAATATAACTACTATAATACTGCTCCTATGTACACAGAATATAACTACTAAATAATACTGCTCCCTATATACAAGAATATAACTATTATAATACTGCTCCTATGTAGAAGAATATAACTACTATATATACTGCTCCTATGTACATAGAATATAACTACTATAATACTGCTCCTATATGTACAAGAATATAACTACTATAATACTGCCCTCCTATATACAAGAATATAACTACTATAATACTGCTCCTATATACAAGAATATAACTACTATAATACTGCCTCCTATGTACAAGAATATAACTGCCTCTATAATACTGCCTCCTATGTACAAGAATATAACTACTATAATACTGCTCCTATGTACAAGAATATAACTACTATAATACTGCTCCTATGTAAAGAATATAACTACTATATACTGCCTATGTACAAGATATAACTACTATAATACTGACTACCTATGTACAAGAATATAATACTACTATAATACTGCCTCCTACTATGTACAAGAATATAACTACTATAATACTGCTCCTATGTACAAGAATATAAATATAACTGCCCTATGTACTATACTATATACTGCTCCTATGTACAAGAATATAACTACTATAATACTGCTCCTATGTACAAGAATATAACTACTATATACTGCTCCTATGTATGTCCTATGAATATAACTACTATAGTATGTACAAGATAAACTACTATAATACTGCCCCTA
The DNA here is from genome assembly GCA_900303285.1 of Rhinella marina. Classification (NCBI taxonomy): domain Eukaryota; kingdom Metazoa; phylum Chordata; class Amphibia; order Anura; family Bufonidae; genus Rhinella; species Rhinella marina. The sequence goes on along the minus strand of ONZH01007048.1, from coordinate 89,317 downwards.
TGTACAGAATATAACTACTATAATACTGCCCCTATGTACAAGAATATAACTACTATAATACTGCTCCTATGTACAAGAATATAACTACTATAATACCGCAATCTTACCATTCATATTCCTTCTCTCTCCCTGTCGTTAATTTGTTGACATGAGGATTAATGGAGGACGCTGCTGGTTAGGAGCAGCCTGGCTCTGAGGAAGCTCACGGCTGTGATATAATGCTGTGGTCTTTAAATTAGCGAGACGTACAGGAAATCTATAAGAGGTGACAGGTCTGCGGTGGGGGGGTCAGCTGCTTTTCTAAGCCTAGATTTCACGTCTCATTCTCAGCTGTAGTCAATGCCACAATGATGGAAAAATCCATAGAAGGCAGAGAAGACGCTGGGTGGAGGAACCAGGTTACGGCTGCCCTCGGCTCCTATACTCTGGAGCAATGATAATGGTTGACATCCTGAAGAATGTTCTGCAGAAAGTGGATCGATAACTGATGACTACTGGGGCAGCTGAATGCTCAGTGACCTTTCGCAGAGGCCAAACCATGATTCCACCAAAGACTTGCCCCTTTGACCTGGTCAGAGGCAAAGCTAGGGCTGGGGAATATGCCACCTTGTGCTGGGTGCCACAGGGGACACCGACAAGCCACCCTATCGTGACCAGGGCGTTTAGAAGTAGTTCTAATATTGTAAGATGAAGCTTTCCCCTTGAGCAGTTACTATCAGAGGGGCTATACTCACCCTTCAGTGCACCCTGGACTTAATTAGCATAATATCTCAAAAATTGGGGCATCTGCAGGATCAACCCTACCTGGTTTAATACGGTTTATATGGTTTTTAAGATCTACTGATCTAATAGAAAACCCTTTAAACCACCTAACTGTTTTGCCCGAGTCCAGCTTCGACAGTATGAAAAGTACCTAACTGGAGGGGGGTGGGCTGTTTTAGATGCTGCTACCTCCTTAATGGTAGCAGCTAGAAACATGCAACTGGTCATGTCTGAAAGCTGACAGTCCAGGCTTTCAAAATGAGAGGAGAAATCACTGTTAGAAATCAAGTCAGGAATAATCGCGAGTAAAACTTTTTTTCACTTTCATTTTCAGCTGCATTCACAGCATCCCGATTTCTATCAGTGATATCTTCCTCTGTCCTGAACATTTTGGGCTTTTCTGAAAGCTTGGAATGTCTGCTTTCAAACAAGACCAGTTGCATGTTTCTAGCTGCTAGCATTCAGGATGTAGTATCATCTAAAGCAGCCCTCTCCCCTCTAGTTATCTACTTTTCCCACTGCAGGAGCTCCACTCTGGGAAAACAGTTAGGGGGTTAAGCATTATTCGGCACTATTTTTTGGGCAGACAAACGTACATGCAAACGAACGTATTTTCTTTCGGTGTCTGTTCTGTCTTTTTTGGTGGACCATATACAGAACCATTCATTTCAATGGGTACTCAAAAAAACCCCCGGAAGTTACTCCATGTGCATTCGGTTTCCGTATGTCCGTTCCGCAAAGTAATAGAACATGTCCTATTATTGTCCGTATTTTGGACAAGGATAGGACTGTTCTATTAGGGGCCGGCTGTTCCTTTCTTCAAAATACGGAATGCACACGGACGTCATCCGCATGAAAGAGAAAAAAAAAAAAAAAAAGCAAAACAAGAATCTATAACTATGGACAAAGGCGTGCACTTGCATCCACATGTGCGTACATGCATCCCCAATGTGAACTGATCGCAGTGAAATATAAGTAAGTAATAATCTAAATTTCCATTTACAGAGTTGTCCAGGATTGCAAAAAACATGGCTTCTTTCTTCCAAAACAGCGCCACACCTGCCCACAGGTCGTGTCTGGTATTACAACTCAGCTCCACTGAAGTGAATAGGACCGAGCTACGATACCGTAAAGTACCACCCACAACCTGCGGCCAGGGATGCCGCTATTTACAGAAGAAAACAGCCATGTTTCTCTATTTACAGACAGCTCACTTTGTCTTTTTAGCAGAAAAAATCCTAACGCTGCTCCTGCCGGCTGGAAAGGGTTAATCACTTTATTACGCTGATGGATGAATGCGTGTTTCATATATTGGTAATCTGACCCCAGAGTGAAGCGAACACGCCGTTTATGTATCTTATGCTTGGCGTATTTTCCGGATAATGACATTTCTAGGCCAGCCGGTGCGATATAGACTGCAGTACGTCCCGACTCAATAGCAATTCATCACCGGTTATTACAGGAGCGGTAGATGGGGTGAAAGACGGATCAGAAACCGGCGGACAGAATCCATCCAGTGTTCTTAGTACATATGTATTAGGGGTAATAAGTCACAGAGGCTTCAGGGCATCGTGGTTGCTGCGAGCGCAACATACAGTACTCTGTTATAGTGGGAGCTATAATGGATGTCAGCGTTGTTGGACCATAAAATGTTCGTCTTGGACCATAAAATTCAGATATATTCTGCACCATCCACTAAAGATAGACACAAGGACACCACACCATAAAATTAACTTATACATCCACTTGGAGAGAAGAAAACCCCCATTGGATGGCTAAATGTTTCCACCAGATCACTCAGAATGGAAATGAAGCCACTAGATCACAAGGGATCACTGTAACCTGAGATGAAGTGTAAGAGACAGAGGTGAGGTAGAATACAGAGATCACCATCCGGGACCAACAAATTCTTAATCTGCTACCTGTCTTCCTTCATCGCTCCAGTTAGTAGATGGCCTAAATATTCACCAGAGCCTTCTGCAAAAGGAAGATCAGATTCGGCTGCTGGGGACTCAGGTCATGTCCACGGAGTCAGCCGGCGCAAAATAGGTGCAAGCTCACAGGTAGAAGCAGGAGAGACGTACAAGCCATAGTCTTAGCCAGGAAAGTCAGTGGACAAGGAGTTAATCCAAAGACAAGCCAAAGCCAGTTCACTGGGAGATACAATTGAAACCAAATCAGTAGACAAGGGGTTAATCCAAAGACAAGCCAAAGCCAGTTCACCAGGAGATACAATTGAAACCAAACCAGTAGACAAGGGGTTAATCCAAAGACAAGCCAAAGCCAGTTCAACTGGAGATATAATTGAAACCAAATATATAGACAAGGGGTTAATCCAAAGACAAGCCAAAAGCCAGTTCAACAGTAGATACAATTGAAACCAAATCAGTAGACAAGGGGTTAATCCAAAGACAAGCCAAAGCCAGTTCACTGGGAGATATAATTTAAACCAACTCAGTAGACAAGGGGTTAATCGAAAGACAAGCCAAAGCCAGTTCACCATGAGATACAATTGAAACCAAATCAGTAGACAAGACGTTAATCCAAAGACAAGCCAATGCCAGTTCACCAGGAGATACAATTGAAACCAAACCAGTAGACAAGGGGTTAATCCAAAGACAAGCCAAAGCCAGTTCACCAGGAGATACAATTGAAACCAAATCAGTAGACAAGGGGTTAATCCAAAGACAAGCCAAAGCCAGTTCACCAGGAGATACAATTGAAACCAAATCAGTAGACAAGACGTTAATCCAAAGACAAGCCAATGCCAGTTCACCAGGAGATACAGTTGAAACCAAATCAGTAGACAAGACGTTAATCCAAAGACAAGCCAATGCCAGTTCAACAGGAGATATAATTTAAACCAACTCAGTAGACAAGGGGTTAATCCAAAGACAAGCCAAAGCCAGTTCACTGGGAGATACAATTGAAACCAGTTGTACAAACCAAGGACAGCTCTACTAGAACAGTGCTGGATGGTGCTGGATGGTGGCTGGGTAAGTTCTCGACAGAAAGCGGACAGAGGTGAAGTTATACACTTGGGCCAAGGAAACAAACTGTACAAATTAAAATTGTCAGATTTGGACTTTGGGAGGAATTTTTGCCTTCTTCTGGATCAACACGGTAGGATTATAGGTTGGACCTGGTGGATCTTTTAAAACTTTGTAACTATGTAACTACTGAATGTTACAATGTAACCATCTAACTATGGAATTATGTAAAGTCCCTAAATCCAAGATTTCAGATCAATGGACCATCAGCGATAACGCCTGCCATACAAGGATCTATGTAAAACACTACTGGGTCACCAAGAAGGTCCACAGGCTGAAAAATTAGTAAAATTAATGATGAGTCTACAAAGGAAAAGTGAGGATATGGTTGCATGCAGTGGATACAGGTTATTGTCAATATTAGCTACTAGCGCCAAATAATAGCGCCATATAGTGCTTAAATAGCACCCAGCCGGTGCTATGGAGGAAGGCTACTATTTAGGAACTTTAGAGATGCCTACACAACATAAATACATTGATTAATTTCCTGCTTCCCTGCCATTACAAAGCTGGCTGCCTGCAGCCACCACTAGGGGGAGCTCAGGGCATAGGAAATGCCATTTAATAGAATGGAACCTGAAATAAGTGCTTTGCCTTGAGCTCCCCCTAGTGGTGGATGTTTGAAAATGCATTGTTATCTTGTCAGGAAAAAAAAAGGAGTTCAGCATTGAGCCCCTTTCCTCCCGGGCCCCGCAGCAGTTGCATGGTCTGTCACTGTGCCTACAGCTAACTACCCTTTAAGTCGATGGTGGACTCATTAACCCTTTCAGCCCCAGAGGTTTTTTTTTAAAAAAAAATTTTGCATTTTTTTTTTCTTTTTCACTCCCTGCCTTTCCGAAGTCATAACTTTTTTATTTTTCTGTATGAGGGCTTGTTTTTTTGCAGGACAGTTTGCACTTTCTAATTACACCATTTAATATTGCATACGATGTAGTGGGGAGCTGTAAAAAAAATTCCAAATGTGGTGATATCGGAGGGAAAATGCAATTCCATAACAGGTTTATGGGTTTTATGTTTACGGAGTTCCTTATATGGTAAAACTGACCTATTACTTTCATTCTCCATGTCAGTACAATTACGGTGATCCCACATATGTATAGTTTTTATTACGTTTTAATACCACATTTGTCCTTCAGTGGTCTCTGCTGGGGTCATGTTGTAATAAGTTGTCTGGCCAAGACCCCCAGACTGGAAGTCACTTCTTGGAAGATCTCCACTTTGGTTAATAGAGGTGGGTCCTGAGATAGAGACCCATTTATGACCACCAGATGGACACTTGTCTTCTGGAGACATCCTCTTTAATGGAGAAAGCCTTGGAGCACTTGAGTCCTATACTCATGCCATATTCTGGCCCAGGAGGCCACAACCATCCCAGTCATGATGGGGAAGCCTCCGCCGAGCCGTCGGTACACACACTTAAAGCCATTGGCCCTGATTTATCACACCTTCACTCCAGAATTCTGTCTTCAAAAAGTCGCACGATAGGGCTTTTGCGACTTTTTTGCGCAATTTTTTGCGACTTTTTGCATGTGTACACCACTCACTCCAGTTTGTAATATGGGTGGAAAAGTGGGTGTGGTTAGCCATGTTAATGAGTTTCACTCCAGATTTATCATTGCGACTTTTTTAAAAAAGTCGCAAAATAGTCGCAATCTCACTCCAGGAGGAGGGTGGAGTAGGAAAAGTGGAGGAGCTTCTCTAGACAGAAGTGTTAGGTTTAAGGACAAGTCACATTTATCAAACAACCTGTGACGTTTGATAAATGTGGCACAAAGTACTCTAACATAGATGCAAGCAAAACTGACTTCAAATATTCTCCTAATGATAAATTCCCCCCATTATTTTTTAGGCGTCAGCCTCGTCGGTGTCTGAGCCGGCAGCAGCCTGTGCAGAATGTAAATGTCGCTCTCTTGCTGGGCAGCGTGGGGCGCGTCTCGCCTCCCGCCTTGTCTTATTTCCCCTCGGATGGTAATTATCAAGCCGTAATTGGTTTGCCAAACAAAGTAGGACAAGAGAACGATAAGTGGAGGCGAAGGATGAGGAGCGCGGCCGTCACACTGCGAGGACTGACACTGGAAGGATTTTTCATTAACAGACATCGACTTCGTCTTGATGGCGGGAGGAGATTTAGTGCTCGGAATCGCAGCAATGTCATCTTGAGCCCCGAGGCGGAACATCTACCACCGGCGGCAGGGTGTGAATGGGTTAATAAAGCATCTGTCACCCTGAGAGGAATAATAAAGGGGGAGGGGGGCACCAAATCTATAGATTTATCTTTATCTATTGTGTATATGTATATCTATATCATATCTATCTATCTATCTATCTATCTATCTCATATCTATCTATCTATCTATCTATCTATCTATCTATCTATCTGTCTCATATCTATCTATCTCTTATCTATCTATCTATCTATCTTCTATCTATCTATCTATCTATCTATCTCATATCTATCTATCTATCTATTTATCTAATTATCTATCTATCTATTATCTATCTCATATCTATCTATCTATCTATCTTTTATCTATCTATCTATCTATCTATCTATCTATCTATCTAATTATCTATCTATCTCATATCTATCTATCTATCTATCTATCTATCTATTATCTATCTATCTAATTATCTATCTATCTCTTATCTATCTATCTATCTATCTATCTATCTCTTATCTATCTATTATCTATCTAATTATCTATCTATCTATCTATCTATCTATCTATTATCTATCTCATATCTATCTATCTATCTATCTATCTATCTATCTATCTATCTATCTATCTCTTATCTATCTATCTATCTATTATCTATTTATCTAATTATTTATCTATCTCCTATCTATCTATCTATCTCTCTATCTATCTATTATCTATCTATTTATCTAATTATTTATCTATCTCCTATCTATCTATCTATCTATCTATCTATCTATCTATCTATCTATCTATCTCATAGCTATTTATCTATCTTTAAAGCCGGATTTGGATACCAAAAGATTTCCCAAGCTTTAAACATCCCAAGGAGCACTGTGCAAGCGTCATATTGAAATGGAAGGAGTATCAGACCACTGCAAATCTACCAAGACCCGGCCGTCCCTCTAAACAAGGAGAAGACTGATCAGAGATGCAGACAAGAGGCCATTGATCACTCTGGATGAACTGCAGAGATCTACAGCTGAGGTGGGAGAGTCTGTCCATAGGACAACAATCAGTCCAACACTTCACAAATCTGCCCTTTATGGAAGAGTGGCAAGAAGAAAGCCATTTCTCAAAGATATCCATAAAAAGTCTGGTTTACAGTTTGCCACAAGCCCCTGGGAGACACCAAACATGTGGAAGAAGGGGCTCTGCTCAGAGGAAACCAAAATCAGACTTTTTGGAAACAAAGCAAAACAATATGTTTGGCGTAAAAGCAACACAGCTCATCCCCCTGAACACACCATCCCCACTGTCAGACATGGTGGGGGCAGCATCATGGTTTGGGCTTTTCATCAGCAGGGACAGGGAAGATGATGGATGGAGCCAAATACAGGACCATTCTGGATGAAAACCTGTTGTGACCTGAGACTAGGACGGAGATTTATCTTCCAACAAGACAATGATCCCAAACATAAAGCTAAATCTACAATGGAATGGTTCAAAAATAAAGGTCTCCAGGTCACAAGTCCAGACCTGAATCCAATTGAGAATCTATCTATGTATCTATCTTCTATCTATCTATCTATCTATCTATCTATCTATCTATCTATCTATCTATCTATCTATCTCCTAACTATCTTCTATCTCTTCTATCTATATCCTATCTATCTATAGATATGTCCACCTTTACCTTTTCTCAACTTTCGTTAAACTCTAAAGTCTAAAGAAAAAAATTCAATATCCTCACACACTACCAAAAAGGCAGGCTGCAATTCACATCACAACCACTGGGCGGCCTCACATAGGCACATATAGGATAAACATCTCATGACATAATATCATGAAATCAGCTTTTTTTTTTTCGAGCTGGCCATCTCACGCCACACATGTCAGGACAGGTTCAGCCAAGATAAAAGGTAAAGAGGGAGACTTCTGATTTGTTGAAAGCAGGAAAAATGGGCAAGCGTAAAGATGGGTCAACCTGTAATGGATAGATGACTGGTTCTGAATATCTCCAAAATGGCGGGTCTTCTGGCATGTAGAGGGTAGTACCTACCAAAACTGGTCCAAGGAAGGACAACCAGTGACCTGGTGACAGGGTGGTGGGCACCCAAGGCTTATTGATGATAAAAGGCTAGCCTGTCTGGTCCGATCCCACAGTCACTGCTGGACACCTCCAGAGGACTTATGGAGTCCATGACTTGGTGGGGCAGAGCTATTGTGGTGGTATCTACACAATCTACCATGTAGCGGTTTTATTGTCCAGCCCTGGATTCTATGTAGATGTGTTGTGATGTGTTTGTGTTCTGCCAGGCTATGAACTGCTAAGGGGTTAACCATAAAACCAACCGTTACAGTCACGCCGAACGTCTCCAGGAGCCGTAAATTGCAGCCCAAGATATAAATTCATCCCCTGAGTTCTGCTGATTTCGTTTCGCCGCCTTTGCAAAAAGGAGGTTTAGATCAGGAGCTGACATGGCAGCTTAGTCCTCATTATTAATGGCGAGCTTCCTGGGACCTGCAGGGGGTGCACGCCACCTCTATGAAGGTTAAGGAGAATGATAAAGTTGCTAATTACCCAGAAGCTTCTGTGGCTGGACAAAGGACTTGTAAGCCATCCAAGCAGATTATACTCAGAGGCTTTCTGTATTCACTGTATCACGCGAGGAACCCGAATTGGGTTATTAGTGGTTTCATGTTGGGAACGAGAACCAACGAGGAGGCAACAAAGACTCTTAATATGGAGGGAGGATGAGTCAGGGCCCATGGTGGGGCGCACAATGGCCCCATTATTAGACCTTCCAATCACAGTGAGCAGACACTTGACTATATACAGGATAGAATCTGCATATTTCCCCATACTGGACATGACATACCCAGAGTCTTCTTCAAAGGCTGCTATAGATACCACCATGGAGTCATTTCAGGATCTTAAAGGAAATTTCCATCCTTGCACAAAATGTTGTATTCTTCATATGAATAGATCCATCATTCTGTACAGATTCCTTTCTTCATATATCATTCTAGTGGTCAGAGCTCACAAGTAGTGATGAGCGCGCATGCTCGGCCAAATACGGTATTCGGTCAAGCATGGCACCACGCAGTGTTCGGCCGAACACCGCGTGAGCTCGAGCGCCATGCTCAAGTCCCCTCCCCGCACATTTTTTGGCGTGTATTGTTTTCTGTTGCTAATCAAGGCGACATTACCTGCGCTGCGTCTGCTGTATAACGTTTGTCTATCCTAAATACCTGACATCCGGTGTATTGTTTTCTGCTTCTAATCAAGGCGACATTACCTGCGCTGCGTCTGCTGTATAACGTTTGTCTATCCTAAATACCTGACATCCGGTGTATTGTTTTCTGCTTCTAATCAAGGCGACATTACCTGCGCTGCATCTGCTGTATAACATTTGCGCAAAGAGGGACAGATAGTGTAGGGATAGGATTTGGCTAGGCAGGGCTAGTTGTTCTGTTTAAAAGACCCAAAAGTCCTTTTAAGGACTATTGTTATATCTGGCAACAGTATTTTTTTTTCTTTTGGGGCAAAAATTGCGCAAGTTTGCCTGACCTTAACACCACCTGCGTAGCGTGTGCATTATAACATTTCTGTATCCTAAATACCTGACATCCGGTGTCATTTTTTCTGCCGCTAATCAAGGCGACATTACCTGCGCTGTATCTGGTGTATACTGTTTGAACAATCTAAATACCTGTGACATTCAGTGTAATTTTTTCTTCCGTTAGTGACGGCGATATTCCCTGTGCTACGTCTGCTGTATAACGTTTGAACATCCTAAATACGTGGGAGTCCAAGATGCATCCAGACATCCTCCCCATGGTGTTCCCAAACCATTTCAGTGGTGTTTCCATCATTTTCTCACCTTTCCCTATGAACCAGACACCCTCCCCTCTTCAGAGCTGGGGGGTGCCTGGTTTAGAGCTCTGGTTCTCCCATTGACTTCCATTGTGTTCGGTAGAGCACTCGAGCATCACCTAGTGTTCGACCCAAGCACTACGGTGCTCGGTCAACACTACTCACTAGTCCTTGAACACCAAGGACTGATGAGGAAACTTTGGAGTATCTTAAAGGAATCCAAGAAGGTTTGCACAATAAAGCTGGATACAGAAATGACAAGGGTGACGGGAATTGAGAATTTTTGAGAGGACAAATTTCCATAAGGATAACATCGCCCTAAGCTCTGGAGTTTCCTGGTTTTATGGGACAATCCAGGAGAAAGTGAGACAGCACAAGCACACATTTATGCTATGCTCTTATATGGAGAGCTTGAGCCTTTCTACTTGCATAGGGTCATCTTGAGAGACAGGTGCAGGAGACTCAAGAGGTCTTTGTAGATGACGCACACAATGGGTATGGTCATTTTCAGGTTGTCCTTCCTGGGACCCAATGTCAGTGTGGTTGACTAAAGATATTAGATCATCCAGGATGGCATTGGCAGGTAATTTTGGTCTACCTAGCCATCAGCCAATCCTTCCTAGAAGATGGCCACCAGCACCTCATTGTTCCTATTCAATTTTGTAGTCAAGGTGCAAACCTGAATTACGTACTGTTGCACAGTAGAGGTACCTGAAGAAGATTCAGGTATGAAGCCTGACTAGGTCCTTCCCAGGTTTTTTTGAAGGACACTTCCACTTGGGCAGGAGATGGCTTCACTGGCAGGACAGTTATTGGAAAATGTGATAGACCTCAGGTAAGAGAGTGTCAGCGAGATCCCTGGCCTGAGCAAACTGACATGAGGCCTATCTGGGCTGCCATGGATGGAGGCCAGCATCTCTGGTGTGGAATCTGTGTGCAATGGCTAAAATGAGTAGAAACCAGTTCATAGTAGCAAAATCAGTAGAGGGAATTCATAGCCAATCAAGCAAAAGGTCAAGGCTGGCAGAGTTCATGCAATATGGAAATCCAAGTGGAGACAGACATAGAGGTCAGTCGTGATAAAACCTCCAGGGGTACAGATAATCCCTTAGCATACCAGTGATATTGGGTAAACCTCTAGACCACCAGGGATATCATTAACCTCCAGACTACCAGTAAAGTTATAATAAACGGTTAAACCAAACGTAATGTCTTTATAAACCTCTAGACCATCCATAATATTATTAACTTCCACACCAGTTACATTATGATAGATATCTGCACCACCAGTGATACTGATACTGGGATTATTCCACAGACCACCAGGGATACAATTTCATTAGCCACCACAGAACTTTTCATTAACCTCTGTGTGACCATGCATTTTCTTAACCCTTAGTCAACTGCAGATATTATGACTAACCTCCAGGTCGCCATAATCATTATTTTAACCCTTAGAACACCAAGTAGTACCTTTCTATAAGTCCTTCTTGTAAATGCAAATTTGCCAGTATTTTCTTTACTTTTGCTACTTTCAATGTACAATGGCTTTTTAATGGTAATTTCCACATTTCTTGAAGCCAGTAATTCTATTCTGTACATTTCACCGCTTCCGCCTGTTTGCTACATATCAAGATACAATTTCTTAGAAGAACATTTGAAATCCAGTTATCTGCTGTAATCCTGATCATAATTATAATGGTTGGCGGTGATGAGTCGATAGAATTGTCATATTATTACATATATAATCCTCCTGATTGTAATGGCAGAGCTGGGAGAGAATGCAGTTATGCCGGGCAGAAGTATAGTAAATGATTAAAATGAGGAATAAACATATAAACTATGAGCGATTATGTGACTGTATATTCAGCCTGATTATTTAGGTAGTGGGAAGTGCAAGAATATTATACTATAGCTGTGTGATAGATAACACTATCAGAGTGTAATATAATGCATGTAAACAGTGACTGCACCAGCAGAATAGTGAGTGCAGCTCTGAAGTATAATACAGGATGTAACTCAGGATCAGTACAGGATAAGTAATGTATGTACACAGTGACTGCACCAGAAGAATAGTGAGTGCAGCTCTGGAGTATAATAGAGGATGTAACTGAGGATCAGTACAGGATAAGTAATGTATGTACACAGTGACTGCACCAGAAGAATAGTGAGTGCAGCTCTGGAGTATAATAGAGGATGTAACTGAGGATCAGTACAGGATAAGTAATGTATGTACACAGTGACTCCACCAGCAGAATAGTGAGTGCAGCTCTGGAGTATAATAGAGGATGTAACTGAGGATCAGTACAGGATAAGTAATGTATGTACACAGTGACTGCACCAGAAGAATAGTGAGTGCAGCTCTGGAGTATAATAGAGGATGTAACTGAGGATCAGTACAGGATAAGTAATGTATGTACACAGTGACTCCACCAGCAGAATAGTGAGTGCAGCTCTGGAGTATAATACAGATTGTAACTCAGGATCAGTACAGGATAAGTAATGTATGTACACAGTGACTCCACCAGCAGAATAGTGGGTGCAGCTCTGGAGTATTATACAGGATGTAACTCAGAATCAGTACAGGATAAGTAATGTATGTACACAGTGACTGCACCAGAAGAATAGTGAGTGCAGCTCTGGAGTATAATAGAGGATGTAACTGAGGATCAGTACAGGATAAGTAATGTATGTACACAGTGACTGCACCAGAAGAATAGTGAGTGCAGCTCTGGAGTATAATAGAGGATGTAACTGAGGATCAGTACAGGATAAGTAATGTATGTACACAGTGACTCCACCAGCAGAATAGTGAGTGCAGCTCTGGAGTATAATACAGATTGTAACTCAGGATCAGTACAGGATAAGTAATGTATGTACACAGTGACTCCACCAGCAGAATAGTGGGTGCAGCTCTGGAGTATAATACAGGATGTAACTCAGGATCAGTACAGGATAAGTAATGTAATGTATGTACACAGTGACTGCACCAGCAGAATAGTGAGTGCAGCTCTGGAGTATTATACAGGATGTAACTCAGGATCAGTACAGGATAAGTAATGTATGTACACAGTGGACTGCACCAGCAGAATAGTGAGTGCAGCTCTGGAGTATAATACATGATGTAACTCAGGATCAGTACAGGATAAGTAATGTATGTACACAGTGACTCCACCAGCAGAATAGTTGGTGCAGCTCTGGAGTATAATACAGGATGTAACTCAGGATCAGTACAGGATAAGTAATGTAATGTATGTACACAATGACTGCACCAGCAGAATAGTGAGTGCAGCTCTGGAGTATAATACAGGATGTAACTCAGGATCAGTACAGGATAAGTAATGTAATGTATGTACACAGTGATTCCACCAGCAGAATAGTGAGTGCAGCTCTGGAGTATAATACAGGATGTAACTCAGGATCAGTACAGGATAAGTAATGTAATATATGTACACAGTGATTCCACCAGCAGAATAGTGGGTGAAGCTCTGGAGTATAACATAGGATGTAACTTGGAGTCCATGCCAAGCATAAACATAGTGACTCAACTTTATGGGGATATTCCAGGCTCCTGATAACAGATAATTAGCCTTATAGTACTATGTTACCGACTACATGTCCCTCCAGACAATGAATTACTTGGCGGCCTCTCAGTTCCCCCGTCATTGACCTCAAGACCTTGTCTCTTATAGGTCTATCAATGGGAATGTCACTTCAGTTGTTAAACTCCTTACATTTGTTTTGGTCCAGGAGAAAGGACATTGGAGTGATTCACGGCTCCTGGGTGTCTTGTTCATCCATTCGTTTCCACCTCTATAGCTGCATTTATTGCTTACGGGTAAATTGAAACTCATAAGTGCAGTGTCATGGCGGGGTCAGGCGGATTTGTCATTGTCACGTTATTGTTCAGGTAACAATGTCTTCTGATGTTTGTTTTAACAATGACAGCGGTAATTCAGGAGCCGCCGTGTGTCACATCACCGGGCTGGTTACACTTCTGAGTCTGGATGACTACGTGACAACAAAGCTCCTGTACTGTCATCAGTCTCGTACAATGCGGTGCTGTCTACAGAAGACAGGAGCCCCTCAGCTATGATAACAATACCTGCCCAGCCCCCTCACAGATCCTCTCTACTACACCGCACAGCAGAGCCGACAGATCCTCTATACTACACCACAGAGGAGAGCTGACAGATCCTCCATACTACACCACACAGGAGAGCCGACAGATCCTCTATACTACACCACACAGGAGAGCGGACAGATCCTCTATACTACACCACACAGGAGAGCTGACAGATCCTCTATACTACACCACACAGGAGAGCTGACAGATCCTCTATACTACACCACACAGGAGAGCTGACAGATCCTCTATACTACACCGCACAGGAGAGCGGACAGATCCTCTATACTACACCGCACAGGAGAGCTGACAGATCCTCTATACTACACCGCACAGGAGAGCGGACAGATCCTCTATACTACACCGCACAGGAGAGCGGACAGATCCTCTATACTACACCGCACAGGAGAGCTGACAGATCCTCTATACTACACCACACAGGAGAGCTGACAGATCCTCTATACTACACCACACAGGAGAGCTGACAGATCCTCTATGCTACACCACACAGGAGAGCTGACAGATCCTCTATACTACACCACACAAGAGAGCTGACAGATCCTCTATACTACACCGCACAGGAGAGCTGACATATCCTCTATACTACACCACACAGCAGAGCTGACAGATCCTCTATACTACACCACACCGGAGAGCTGACAGATCCTCTATACTACACCGCACAGGAGAGCTGACAGATCCTCTATACTACACCACACAGCAGAGCTGACAGATCCTCTATACTACACCACACAGCAGGGCCGACAGATCCTCTATACTACACCACACAGGAGAGCTGACAGATCCTCTATACTACACCACACAGGAGAGCCGACAGATCCTCTATACTACACCACACAGGAGAGCTGACAGATCCTCTATACTACACCACACAGGAGAGCTGACAGATCCTCTATGCTACACCACACAGGAGAGCTGACAGATCCTCTATACTACACCATACAGGAGAGCTGACAGATCCTCTATACTACACCACACAGGAGAGCTGACAGATCCTCTATACTACACCACACAGGAGAGCTGACAGATCCTCTATTCTACACGACACAGGAGATCTGACAGATCATCTATATTACACCACACAGGAGAGCTGACAGATCCTCTATACTACACCGCACAGGAGAGCTGCCAGATCCCTTATACTATACCACACAGGAGAGCTGACAGATCCTCTATACTACACCACACAGGAGAGCTGACAGATCCTCTATACTACACCACACAGGAGAGCTGACAGATCCTCTATACTACACCACACAGGAGAGCTGACAGATCCTCCATACTACACCACACAGGAGAGCTGACAGATCCTCTATACTAACCGCACAGGAGAGCGGACAGATCCTCTATACTACACCACACAGGAGAGCTGACAGATCCTCTATACTACACCATACAGGAGAGCTGACAGATCCTCTATACTACACCACACAGGAGAGCTGACAGATCCTCTATACTACACCACACAGGAGAGCTGACAGATCCTCTATACTACACCACACAGGAGAGCTGACAGATCCTCTATACTACACCACACCGGAGAGCTGACAGATCCTCTATACTACACCACACAGGAGAGCTGACAGATCCTCTATACTACACCACACAGGAGAGCCGACAGATCCTCTATACTACACCACACAGGAGAGCTGACAGATCCTCTATACTACACCACACCGGAGAGCTGACAGATCCTCTATACTACACCACACAGGAGAGCTGACAGATCCTCTATACTATACCACACAGGAGAGCCGACAGATCCTTTATACTACACCACACAGGAGAGCTGACAGATCCTCCATAACTACACCACACAGGAGAGCTGACAGATCCTCTATACTACACCGCACAGGAGAGCTGACAGATCCTCTATACTACACCGCACAGCAGAGCCGACAGATCCTCTATACTACACCACACAGGAGAGCTGACAGATCCTCTATACTACACCACACAGGAGAGCTGACAGATCCTCTATACTACACCGCACAGCATAGCCGACAGATCCTCTATACTACACCACACAGGAGAGCCGATAGATCCTCTATACTACACACACAGGAAAGCTGACAGATCCTCTATACTACACCACACAGGAGAGCTGACAGATCCTCTATACTACACCACACAGGAGAGCTGACAGATCCTCTATACTACACCACACAGCAGAGCCGACAGATCCTCTATACTACACCACACAGGAGAGCTGACAGATCCTCTATACTACACCGCACAGGAGAGCTGACAGATCCTCTATACTACACCGCACAGGAGAGCCGACAGATCCTCTATACTACACCACACAGCAGAGCCGACAGATCCTCTATACTACACCATACAGGAGAGCTGACAGATCCTCTATACTACACCACACAGGAGAGCCGACAGATCCTCTATACTACACCACACAGGAGAGCTGACAGATCCTCTATACTACACCACACAGCAGAGCCGACAGATCCTCTATACTACACCATACAGGAGAGCTGACAGAATCCTCTATACTTCACCGCACAGGAGAGCCGACAGATCCTCTATACTACACCACACAGGAGAGCTGACAGATCCTCTATACTACACCACACAGGAGAGCTGACAGATCCTCTATACTACACCACACAGGAGAGCTGACAGATCCTCTATACTACACCGCACAGCAGAGCGACAGATACTCTATACTACACCACACAGGAGAGCTGACAGATCCTCTATACTACACCGCACAGGAGAGCTGACAGATCCTTTATACTACACCGCACAGCAGAGCTGACACATTCTCTATACTACACCACACAGAGAGCTGACAGATCCCTCTATACTACACCACACAGGAGAGCTGACACATCCTCTATACTACACCACACAGGAGACTGACAGATCCTCTATACTACACCACACAGGAGAGCTGACAGATCCTCTATAACTACACCACACAGGAGAGCTGGACAGATCCTCTTCTACTACACAACCACAACCGGGAGAGCGACAGATCCCTTATACTACACCACACAGGAGAAGCTGACAGATCCTCTATCTACACCACACAGGAGAGCTGACAGATCCTCTATACTACACCACACAGGAAGAGCTGACAGATCCTCTATACTACACCACACAGGAGAGCTGACAGATCTCTATATAACCACACAGGAGAGCCTACAAATCCTTCATACTACACACAGGAGAGCTGACAGATCCTCTATACTACACCACACAGGAGAGCTGACAGATCCTCTATACTACACCACACAGGAGAGCTGACAGATCCTCTATACTACACCACACAGGAGAGCTGACAGATCCTCTATACTACACCACACAGCAGAGCTTTTTGATACCTTGTACTTCCTAATAACAAGAGGTTTGAACAGAGTCTTGTAAACTGGTGTCAGTAGTTCTATCAGATTTGACAGAAATACTAGGGCTATGGGCAGCTCTGATCTTTTTTCTGACACCACATTAGGTTTATGTAATTCCCATAGACTTGCATTGAAACTCTATACAAGTCTATGACAGACGGAAATTGTAACATTGTTTTTGCTTAGGCTGTGATTCTCCACTCTACCCCTCCCACAAGAAGATTGTAGTGCAGCTAGAAACTATATATAAGGAGAGCAGTGATAGCCCCTAGTTGTTTTCTGATAGGGACCAGACTAACTCTGCCAGACTGCCCTGAAGGAGACACTGAAACAGGGATACTCTGCCACAGACCCTGCGTAACCAGCCTTGTGACCATGGAGCCAGCCGGACGACTTAGTTACAGACCCCTGGCCACCAGCCTTGTAAGAGAGAGAGAAAGGGAGAACTAACTCAGGCCTTTATTCAGCACAGGACCTTCTTCTGCCGGGGAGGAGACTGGAGAAGCCAGCTCAGTGCACTGCCTGTATTGTTTTGCACTTAAGTTAAGCACACTGGCTTACTACAAAGCTTCATATCCCTTTGGGATGCACCACACCTTACTATCCCATCCGGAGAGCAGCAACACGTGGTGATGTAATTTTGGGTCCACCCATAACCCGGCTTCTGCATATGAAAATGATGTCATTGCTCCTCCTGCTCCGGCATCTGATAGGGTTTATTCCTAGTGGCCTGTAGCCTATGGTAGTAAACTTCGGAGAAGAAAGAGATCGGCTCCAGAGCCTCACCTCAGGATTCAACTGTATCGCCGTCCTCAGCGACTAGGGAAGTCCCGCATACTCTGCGGTGTGTACCACTTTTTTTTTTTTTTACTTTTTACAGTCGTTTTGAACTGAGTACATGTTAACACCACGGATCCACCAGAAAATGGAGATATGACGACTTATTAAATGTATGAATCTCACTGCCTCAGCTGCCTCGTAGAGCATTCAGGGAATGAAATTTTTAATTACAATAGAAGAAAACATCTCTGCCATTCAAGAATTGCCTTTTTTCTCTCTCCTCTTGGGGCAGTTAGCGGGCGCGACATTTAATATTATAACCTGAGAAAATGGATTTTTCTTTTCTGTTCATTATGTTAATGTAATATAAGTGTAATCCAGCTGTTTCTACCTCGGGGCGCACAGGTTTAATTAGCCATTCTTCAATCTAACGCCACTGTGATGTGGGAAAAAAAGGATAGAACCGGAAAGAAAGTGACCATGTAAGAAAAAATATGAGATAGATAGATAGATAGATAGATAATAGATAGATAGATAGATAGATAGATAGATAGACGATAGATAGATAGATAATAGATAGAAAGATAGATAGATAGGAGATAGATAGATAGATAGATAGACGATAGATAGATAGATAGATAGATAGATAGATAGATAGATAGATAATAGAACGATAGATAGATAGATAGATAGGAGATAGATAGATAGATAGATAGATAGAGAGATAGATAGATAGAAGATAGAACGATAGATAGATAGATAGGAGATAGATAGATAGATGATAGCAGGGGCGTAGCTAAAGGCTCATGGGCCCTGGTGCAAGAGTTCAGCTTGGGCCCCCCTTCCATCAGAGCTTTGTGTGTCTTCTTATGCGGCACAAGGGTCTTTGGGCCCCCTCAGGCTCCTGGGCCCGGTAGCGACTGCTACCTCTGCACCCCCTAGAGCGACGCCCCTGGATGATAGATAATAGATTGATAGATAGATAGATAGATAGATAGATAGATAGGAGATAGATAGATAGATAGATAGATAGATAGATAGATAGATAGATAGATAGATAGATAGATAGATTACAGGTCCGTATGCGGAACCATCCATGTCAATGGGTCCGCAAAAAAAAAAAACGGAAGTTACTCCTTGTGCATTCTGTATCCTCATGTCCGCTCCGCTAAAAAATAGAACATGTCCTATTCTTTCCATTTTGCGGACACAGACAGGCATTGTTACAATGGATCTGCAAAAAAACGGATGCAGTACACATGTCATCTATTTGTTTTGTGGATCCGTGTTTTGCGTGTGTGCATGAGCCCTTAGATAGATAAAGATAGATCTCTGCAAATGTGTTAGATGGATAGATAGACATTTTAGATAGATTGATAATAGATAAAGAAATAGATAGATAGATAGATAGATAGATAGATAGATAGATAGATAGATAGATAGATAGATAGATATGCAGCTTCCGAGCTGCAGGGGTGTGCATGAGTGTGTGAGTGGCCTGATGGGTGCACTGTTTTGATCTCACAACCAATAAGGGCGTTCCCCAAACAGTTCGGCAATATTATTTCGACAGGTTGCTAATCCACTTTTCCATCTTGGGATGTGGAGATTTTCGACAGTGGGACAAACTGTGTTTTCGTGTACACCAGAGGCTTCTCTTGTACATGAGTGACGTAGAGTCAATAAAGTTCTCTTTAAGATTGGTTATCTCTACAGGTCTTTCTCTACCCCTCTCTTGCATCTGGTCTGATTTTTGTAATTGTTATAGCCCTATTCCTGGTTGTACCAGGTCCAGGATAAGCTGCCATGTCAGCTACATTTATGTGCTTCCTTCTCCTAGCCTTAGCTAGGCTATAAAACTGTCTAGAATGTTCTATCTCCTCTATTTATATAGAGACTGCCACCAGCCCCATCTAGTGGTGGCTACAGATATGGCCTGACCTACTATGTGCATACAGAAATATGGTAAAAGGATTAATATTAATGACATGAGAAATACAATTTTGAACTTTGGATAGATATAGGTAAATAGATAGATGATAGATAGATAGATAGATAGATAGATAGATAGATATGAGATAGATAGATAGATAAATAGATATGAGATAGATATGAGATAGATAGAATATTAGATAGATAGAATATTAGATAGATAGATAGATAGATAGATAGATAGATAGATAGATAGATAGATATGAGATAGAAAGATAGATAGGTAGAAAACATAAAAATAGGCAGCACTCTCAAAGTAAAATGAAAAGCAGAGGAACTTTATTCACCCATGTGTAGGACGCGACGTTTCGGCTCAGACTGAGCCTTTCTCAAGCAACAACTGATAGTGTGAATCACATATTTATACAAAAAGTGCAGGTGCTCAAAATCACATGACTCAATTAGTGACATGATAAATAATCAAACACAAATACACAATTTCATGATATAAGTGTAAAAGTCATATAAAAAAACTCAAGTGACATATGTCTCATACATAGTGAGTGCCAAAGTTGATATAAAAAGTGATATTCATGATTCCCATTGGTGCATAATAATAAAACTCATTGATTATAAAGGTATATTGTACAGCTGTATATATAATTCATATAATGATCCTACCAGGGGGTAAGGGGGTGAAATCATGATCCATGTGAGGACGCCCGGCCTGGTTGGCGTCTGGTATCGTCCACTGCGCATAACATTGCAAATAACAAAATAACGTAGCGCTGTATGCACAATGCGCACGTCAGACATGCGCAGTGCTAGCCAAGAAATCATGCCCTCCATATTGAAACAGGTGTAGTGCCCAAAGATTAAGTGTATAGCGGTCCCCATGTTATAGTATATTCAGACCGCAACATCCAAACACCCCAATGTCAGAATAAGGCAGACGCACCCCTTTCCAGTGATAACCGGATCAGTAACTCTCGCTACATACGCGGAGTCATACTTCATGGTTGCCAATGGTACCGGCATGGTGTGAATGATATATGGGAGCAGGGGAGGAGCTACCAGAATTGGGAGACTACAACCCGCTACATGGGAGAGGATTTTGACCCGGGGTTGCCAGTAGCAACCCGGATCGCATATCCACCCCATTCACCATAATTACCACACCAAAATCCAGACCCAAAAGTGTCTAGAGTATATAAGTATATAAATGGGTGCTTTTAATCTGACAGGAGTGTATGATCATACTAAAAGAAACATATATATTAAGGGCACATATTATAATAAATATATCAATGTACGCAATGGATGTTCCAGAGCCAATCTTCAGTACATCAATATCCCAACATGGATTTCATCCTCCTTCCCACCAGGATCCATTATCTACAGAAACAGGAGAAATGACAATGAATAAATCGTACTTGTACAAGTTATTTTACACATATAATACAGTATAACTATCAATCGTAAAACCACAATACACAACTGGAGGCATCGCAGCTATACCAGCAACTGTTAAAATGGGGGCATCTACCATCATACACTTCATTTATAATCTACATTTAAACCTGACGACCGTACAGATAATGGATCCTGGTGGGAAGGAGGATGAAATCCATGTTGGGATATTGATGTACTGAAGATTGGCTCTGGAACATCCATTGCGTACATTGATATATTTATTACAATATGTGCCCTTAATATATATGTTTCTTTTAGTATGATCATACACTCCTGTCAGATTAAAAGCACCCATTTATATACTTATATACTCTAGACACTTTTGGGTCTGGATTTTGGTGTGGTAATTATGGTGAATGGGGTGGATATGCGATCCGGGTTGCTCCTGGCAACCCCGGGTCAAAATCCTCTCCCATGTAGCGGGTTGGAGTCTCCCAATTCTGGTAGCTCCTCCCCTGCTCCCATATATCATTCACACCATGCCGGTACCATTGGCAACCATGAAGTATGACTCTGTGTATGTAGCGTGAGTTACTGATCCGGTTATCACTGGAAAGGGGTGCGTCTGCCTTATTCTGACATTGGGGTGTTTGGATGTTGCGGTCTGAATATACTATAACATGGGGACCGCTATACACTTAATCTTTGGGCACTACACCTGTTTCAATATGGAGGGCATGATTTCTTGGCTAGCACTGCGCATGTTTGACATGCGCATTGTGCATACAGCGCTACGTTATTTTGTTATTTGCAATGTTATGCGCAGTGGACGATACCAGACGCCAACCAGGCCGGGCGTCCTCACATGGATCATGATTTCACCCCCTTACCCCCTGGTAGGATCATTATATGAATTATATATACAGCTGTACAATATACCTTTATAATCAATGAGTTTTATTATTATGCACCAATGGGAATCATGAATATCACTTTTTATATCAACTTTGGCACTCACTATGTATGAGACATATGTCACTTGAGTTTTTTTATATGACTTTTACACCTATATCATGAAATTGTGTATTTGTATTTGATTATTTATCATGTCACTAATTGAGTCATGTGATTTTGAGCACCTGCACTTTTTGTATAAATATGTGATTCACACTATCAGTTGTTGCTTGAGAAAGGCTCAGTCTGAGCCGAAACGTCGCGTCCTACACATGGGTGAATAAAGTTCCTCTGCTTTTCATTTTACTTTGAGAGTGCTGCCTATTTTTATTGAACTGATCTTTGTCAGATCTGCAGGCATTGCACCTCACCATTCATATAGTGCTGCCAAGATTTTTCTGTGTGATAGATAGATAGATAGATAGATAGATAGATAGATAGATAGATAGATAGATAGAGATAGATAGATAGATAGATAGATATGAGAGAGAGATAGATAGATAGATAGAGATAGATAGATAGATAGATATGAGAGAGAGAGAGAGATAGATAGATAGATAGATAGATAGATAGATAGATAGATAGATAGATATGAGATAGATAGGAGATAGATAGATATGAGAGAGAGAGAGATAGATAGATAATAGATAGAAAATAGGTATATATGAGATGGATAGATAGCTAGATAGATAGATATGAGATAGAAACATAGATAGATAGATTTTTAGATAATCAATAGATAGACGTACATAAGATGTTTAGATAATAGATAGATAGATAGATAGATAGATAGATAGATAGATAGATAGATAGATAGATCAATCGATAGATAGATTTTTAGATAATCAATAGATAAATAGATATTGCTAGATATAGATATAGATTAGCCTACTATATTTTTTTAGCGAACGACTTATGTTTCTATCTATGGAGAAACATAATTTTTTCTGTAGATTATTTTCCGGACAGTCAGGAGTGATGGACAGCTCTTATGTAATGAGGTTGGATGGCACACCAAGATATTGTGCAGAACCCATAGACATCCGGCCATATAATTGGCACGTGAGCTATTTCCAGTGTGCGCTCTCCAGGGGTCTATTTAGAAGAACTGCAATCCTCTGAAGATGAGGTGAAGGGCATGAAATGGGAAATTTTCATATCATGCACCGGGATATTAAAACCGAAGGACGACTAATCCCAAATGTGACATTTCCGTAGATGAAATCTGGTAATACAATGGATGGTCGGGTTAAAGATAAAGGAAAAGGTCTCAAATACATCAGGACACTTCACGTTACGGGAAAGGAGACAATTTCCCTTTAAAACAAAAAATTTAAAAAAAAATATGGACCTCTGCTTTTTTCCTTGCTATGACTGAGCATGCTGAAGATATCTGGAAGTAAGGGAAGTGCCGCAGTTACAGTGCACCCGTGATTAGAGATTTAATGGTCACCATAGTGGTTGTGCTCCAAGGATCTCAGACAAGGAGAAGTGGACCATTGAATGACTGGTAAATTTTTAATTTTAGGGTGACATAGTTTGAAAAACAGCTAAATTCTAGGAGATCATGATAACATTTCAAGTGGTTATCTCATGAAGACCACCCTTGTCCATATACCCTATTAGTGCATATTGGTATCATGGAGGCGGTCCACCATTTTGAACCCCCACTGTGAGCTCGAATAGAGAGTTGCTTTTTCCCAACACAATGTCCACCATGTAATACTACAGTTCCACTCATCTGGACAACCCCATCTATTATAGCAGCTACATCTTTCCTCCGAGGAGGGAAGGTTTTCCGTCTAGAACTTTCCCCTTCACTGATAAATTAGTTCATATTCTGACTTGAGTTTTCAGCAATCATCAGTTGGAGCTAACTTGAGGATCATCATGGCCTCACAATGACGACCTTTCTTTCAAAAAGATTTGGATGAATACCATTTTTCTTCTCTTACATGGATTAAATTTTGGTTTGGAGGGTGCGTATCCTTGACCTCCTCCATCATTCTTGGATTCTAGAAGTTCCCCATAAGGGAAAACCATACCAACCTCACCCCATGGGACTCACCACCCCAGAGTGGAGAGCTTTTGCCAAGAATGGTGGAGGACTCTGTCTACTGTAGAGGACTCAGCATTGTCCTTGCATGACGTGGTTCCAAATTCTTCAACGCATTGTCAGTGGTATCATCTAAACCCCAGCAAGAGGAGGAGGTTGTCTACATCAAATAAAACTTATGCCTTAGTTTCTTCACTTGTAAAAGACCATTAAAGAAGAACTCCAGCAAAAAATGTTATTCTCTGACCTAGAAAGGTGCATGATATAATCTTTAGTGAATGTAATCTTCTCATCAGAGACTGTAATTCTGAGTTATCCCCTCTCTTCTTATTGTAGCTGGGTCATGTGACCAACTCCCTGACCTCCAAATGACCCAGGACAGGAAGCCAGTTACTGCTCTATTCATTCCTATGAGACTGAAAGTGAGGCTCCCATAGGAATACATAGAGAAAATCGACTTCCTGTCCTGAGTCTGATTGCTGGTCACATGACACAGATGAGAAACATCAGGGAGATATATCAATACAGACACTGGTAAGAAAATGACATTCACTACAGATTACATCATGTACATTTCTAGCAGGACATGGAAAAATTTTTTTGCGGGAGTTCTTCTTTAAGACTTCTCACAAGCCTTGCAGTTCTTTCTTGATCAGAAGCCTGTTCCAGAGGTCTCCTTCTCCTAGGAACACCCACTTTGAGGCACCCTTAGTGGTGTTTTTTTTGGAGGAAAGCGGCCATGATTTTGAAATCCTGGACACAGAATTGTACTGAATTTCCTTGGAACCACCAGAGGAAATGATTCTGTGCCAGAGCTTAGGTCCACCGGATGATTCTCTGGTGCTCTGGTGGGCCAACCCTGCCTGGACAACTCCTTTACTCTTTACTAATTTATCAATATCTGGGGTATTGAAGACAATGGATAATGAAAGGATACCAGTAAATAGATTACATTTTATTTTGTTATTTTTTTAATCATCCTGGCGATAATTACCTCTGAGTCTCAAGTTCTTTCCAATGAATTGTTTAGTTTTTTTTGTACTGTGTAATTGGTAAATTTCTATGAAGCCTGATCTGATTGTCATTAATGAACGGTATCGGCCTAATCACCGGCTCATAATCTTCACTTCATCCGATGGCGGCCTGGAATCCAGATTAACCGGGAGACTCACAATTTAGCGAAACACAAGATGAAGTGTTTTTATTACTCCTGACAACATGAAATTATCATTACTGTGTGCTCTCAGATGTAAATCCTTAGCTGGAGCCGTCATGAGCCTACAAGGAATCAGTTAAAAAAAATAGTAGATTTCAAAATTTAAAAAAAATGGTGAAAATACATTCTACATTTTTTATTTCATGTTAATGGTTGTTTTTTTAAAAAAAATAAATAGAAAGTGAATGCAAGAATCTGCAAGAATACAAACTGCTAATCCTACACATATCACGCAGAGTTTAGTGAAAGTTTGATTGTAAAAGGCTCCCTTCCCATGGTGCTCCACTGACAATGCATCTCTCGACCACCAGCCTTCTGGGATAAGATCTTGTCCCATGTGAGCAATGCAGCCTGTGATGGGCTACATGCCTGTAGTGTGACATCACTGTGTTTATTATCACTGTACTGTGACATCACTGTGTTTATTTTCTCTGTACTGTGACATCACTGTGTTTATTATCCCTGTACTGTGACATCATTGTGTTTATTATCTCTGTACTGTGACATCACTGTGTTTATTTTCTCTGTACTGTGACATCACTGTGTTTATTATCCCTGTACTGTGACATCATTGTGTTTATTATCTCTGTACTGTGACATCACTGTGTTTATTATCCCTGTACTGTGACATCACTGTGTTTATTATCTCTGTACTGTGACATCACTGTGTTTATTATCTCTGTACTGTGACATCACTGTGTTTATTATCCCTGTACTGTGACATCACTGTGTTTATTATCCCTGTACTGTGACATCACTGTGTTTATTATCTCTGTACTGTGACATCACTGTGTTTGTTATCCCTGTACTGTGACATCACTGTGTTTATTATCTCTGTACTGTGACATCACTGTGTTTATTATCTCTGTACTGTGGCATCACTGTGTTTATTATCCCTGTACTGTGACATCACGGTGTTTATTATCTCTGTACTGTGACATCACTGTGTTTATTATCTCTGTACTGTGACATCACTGCGTTTATTATCCCTGGACTGTGACATCACTGTGTTTATTATCCCTGTACTGTGACATCACTGTGTTTATTATCCCTGTACTGTGACATCACTGTGTTTATTATCTCTGTACTGTGACATCACTGTGTTTGTTATCCCTGTACTGTGACATCACTGTGTTTATTATCTCTGTACTGTGACATCACTGTGTTTATTATCTCTGTACTGTGGCATCACTGTGTTTATTATCCCTGTACTGTGACATCACTGTGTTTATTATCCCTGTACTGTGACATCACTGTGTTTATTATCTCTGTACTGTGACATCACTGTGTTTATTATCCCTGTATTGTGACATCACTGTGTTTATTATCCCTGTACTGTGACATCACTGTGTTTATTATCCCTGTATTGTGACATCACTGTGTTTATTATCCCTGTACTGTGACATCACTGTGTTTATTATCCTGTACTGTGACATCACGGTGTTTATTATCCCTGTACTGTGACATCACGGTGTTTATTATCACTGTACTGTGACATCACGGTGTTTATTATCCCTGTACTGTGACATCACGGTGTTTATTATCACTGTACTGTGACATCACAGTGTTTATTGTCCTTGGGCTGTGACATCACTGTGTTAGTATACAGTGTGTGCATCATCCCAGTGGATTAGATAACCCAAAATAATCATAACCCCTCATGTTGTAAATTTGTTGCTGAAGGTGATCATGGAGTGAGACCCGTTAAAGGTTTTGCTATGGGGCCAAGAGGCTATAAAAACAAATAAAACAATATATGAACCCTGAGGCAGAGCTTTATAAGAAATCTCAGGTAAACCAGTCATGAATCATACGTGGAACTTACCTGAGCACAGGACTGATCTATCAATTGATGTATATCAATAAACAGCAATACTTTCCTTTGTACTCGTCTCGATTCATTGTCTCCACATCTTATTAGTACAGTATGTTGCACTCAAGCAGGTGAGCATCAGTCCTTTCTCCGTAATGGGATCCACAGAAGACAACAATCCATTTACCTGCATCCGAGATTCTCTTTCATGAATCCACAAGACAAAGGCTTGAGAGCCCCGATCGATTATTTATGTTCTAAATTCTCGTGACTCCTCCAACAATGTACAGTATTATTGGCTGACTCCTTACTAAATTCTTGACCCTCAAGAGCCTCCAGTGTGTTATTCAGAGAAAGAAAATCCCAGTATTCCTAGGTCTGAAGCATAAGGTCTCCATCAAACAACACCAAATATCTCAACTTCCTCAAAAGACTTGTAGCGAGAACCTTAATTATCTTTAGACATAAAAGTGAAAATGTGTATTTTTGTTCTTCAGAGGCACCTGTATGTCTTGACGGATCTCAGCCAAACTTGGCACATATACTCTTTGTGATCCAAGTTAAAATACTGGTGAAGGGATTCAAGTCCAGATGGCAGGGTTCATAAAGTAATATGCCTTTGATGCAGCGTGTGTTAAAATGTATACACCAACTGCTGAGACACTGCTTCTCACTCTGCCTCTGATCTCCTTACATGTGCTGTCTAAAGGACAAATTGTCTTTTACCGCCATTCAGGGAAAATAGATTTGCTACCCACAAAGCGCGATGAAATTGGGCTTTGTGGTCAATCAAATTTTCCCTTAAATTCTGATCGAAGTCCACTAACGCTAACAGTGACCATTAACAGCACAGCTTTCATTTTACTACAGCATTTCTCAATCTGCCTCTACCTGTGTTGTCAGAAACTAAGGTCCTTTGTAATTCAGTGGTAATCTCCCTATATGTGCTTCCTAAAAAGCAACCTGTTGCACGGTGTAATTTATACACTAATGTAATAGAAGTGCTTAGACACTGCTTCTCACTCTGCCTCTGATCTCCCTACCTGTGCTGTAAAAGACAAAATATTTGCTGCCTTCAGCAACCAATCACAGCGCAGCCTTCATTGTTTACTATAGTAACCAATCACAGCATGGTTTTAATTTTTTGCCCGTAATAACCAATCATAGCGCTTTCATTTTACTACAATTTTACTACTTCTCAATCTGCCCCTCCCTGAGTGTTGTCAGAAAATAAAATCCTTTCGAATTCAGTGGTAATCTCCCTACATGTGATGTCTAAAAAGCAAACTGTTTCTCTCTCATAGAATCCAATGATGTAGGGTGCATTTTATACACCAATGGAACTTTAACTACAGAGGCAATGCTTCTCACTCTGCCTCTCATCTCCCTTGTATCTGCTGTCTGAAAAACCAAATCGAACCGATTTCATTTTATTACAGCGCTTCTTACGCTCCTGTAGACCTATGCTTACCAACCTGTGACTCTACGGCTATTGAAAATGTACAACTCTCATCATGCCCTGATGGCTGCAGGAAGTCTTGTGACAAGTACTGGCTAAAATGGAAGCTTTACTATTCAAAAGTAAAATCTGTGCTGTGATTGGTTGATATGACCAACAAACAGTTTGTCTTTTAGATAGCACACTCAGGGAGATGAGAGGCAGACTGAAATGCAGAGGATATGTAAGATCCAACAAGGGCACTCCCCAAACAGGTGCAACAATGTTTGCAGGTGCAACAATGTTTTGTGGCGGCCATACACATTCAATAGCTGTTGGCTAAACAATCAGCTATCTCACCCGACTCCCTCCCAGCTCCCCCATACATATAAATGTTCGGCTTGGCTGAACATGTATGTGTATTTAAAGCAAGAAGAAAAGAAAGACGCTGCCAGAGACTTCAGGCTGCTGCTTATCTCCCTGTGGAACAAAGGGATCAGGTGAAAATATTCATTTAGCCTCATTCTTCTATCCCCCAACATCATCTGTTGCCAGAACCCTCGAGAACTAATGGGAGCCTTTAAAGAAACAAAACATAAATAAATTATTTAAAAAATAGATGCTTTCTTTACCTCTCCAATTGGACAAAAATGAATCAATAAGTATTTCTAGGTAAGAAATAGCTTTAGAAATGAAGTATACAGATAGACTTACACCCGGGTGATGCCGGTTATATGCACAGGTATTGTATATTCCAGGAAAAATTCAAATGTCTAGGTTTCTTCAGAATTGTCAAGTTCCCAACAACCTTGATGAGAAGGTCACAGATCCACCTCCGCTGTCTTCTATTCTCTGAGCTCAAAGTAATCATGGATCTTACCTCTACTTAAAGAGGATCTTTCACTGCTCCTGACATGCCTGTTTTAATAGCTTCATGCATTCTCCATGTAATAACAATTCTGGAACATCTATTCTTATGACTCTATGTTGTGCCATTCCTTTATTTTTCCTACTAGAAGTTATGAATGAATTGCTAGCAGTCTGCAGTAAGGGTACAGAGGGGAGGTAACCAGTTGGGGGTGTGTCCCTGCACAGATTCACTCTATCCAATCAGTGCTGCCTTTTTCAGACTGTGCAGGTACACCCCCCAACTGCTTACCTCCCTCTGTACCCTTACTGCAGACTGCTAGCAATTCATTCATAACTTCTAGTAGGAAAAATAAAGGAATGGCACAACATAGAGTCATAAGAATAGATGTTCCAGACTTGTTATTACATGGGGAATGCATGAAGCTATTAAAACAGGCATGTCAGGAGTGGTTAAATGTCCTTTTTAAACTCTAAGGAGCCACTTATGATGTCTTCTAATATCTGAAGCGCTATGCCAGGGACATCTTGAATCCCCCTGATCTACCAAGGAAAGCTCTCAAAATCTTCCAGAAACATCCACGTTGATAGACAATTGTGTAGGACATGCCCATTTGTAGAGCCATTCCATGAAACTTTAAAAAATTGGACCATTGAGAAGTATTCGTGATCCATTCCTGTGAGGCTGTGCTAAGAAAAACGTGGAATGAGGATTGGTTGTTCCACTATTATTGATAAGATTTGTTGCCTAAAGTTTTTTGCCAAAATATGCCTTTCAGGTTATGGCTACCTATCTACTTGTGCCGGACAAGGTTGACACCAAATTTCCTCCTGATAACGGACATAGAAAATGTTGCAAAACTGTTGCTTGACCTCCATGTGATTAGAGCCTAAGGGGTACTGTTTATCCTTGTGGAGAGCACAAGAACTGGTCAGGCAATGCTCCCTGGGGAAAAAAATATGCAGATTACCGTATTTTTTGCTTTATAAGACGCACCCGAAGATAAGACTCACTCCAGGAAAATGAGAAAAAAATATTTTTCATCAGACCTCATATCAGACTCCCCATAAATTTCAGGACATCACATCAGACCCCGATCATATCTCAGATCAGCCCACTGTGCCCCCATCAAACCTCAGAACAGCCCACTGTGCCACCATCAGACCTCAGATCAGCCCACTGTGCCCCCATCAGACCTCAGATCAGCCCACTGTGCCACTATCAGACCTCAGATCAGCCCACTGTGCCCATCAGATTCAGAACAGCCCACTGTGCCACCATCAGACTCAGATCAGCCCACTGTGCCCACTATCAGACCTCAGATCAGCCCATCTCAGCCCCCATCAGACCTCAGATCAGCCCCCATCAGACTGTGCCCCCATCAGACCTCAGATCAGCCCACTGTGCCCCATCAGACCTCAGAGATCAGCCCACTGTGCCCATCAGACCTCAGATCATCACTGTGCCCCCCAGACAACCCCCCACCTCAGATCCCACTGTGCATCAGACCTCAGATTCAGCCCACTGTGCCCCTCAGATCAGCCACTGTGCCCCATCAGACCCTCAGATCAGCCCACTGTGACCCCATCCAGCCTGCCCAGATCAGCCCACTGCCCCCATCAGACCTCAGATCAGCCACTGTGTGACCCCCCCATCAGACCTAGATCAAGCCTCAGCCCATCAGCCCACAGTCAACAGACCTCAGATCAGCCCCACTGTGCCCCCCATCAGACCTCAGATCAGCCCAGTGTGCCCCATCAGACCTCAGATCAGCCCACTGTGCCCCCATCAGACCTCAGATCAGCCCAGTGTGCCCTCATAAGACCTCAGATCAGCCACTGTGGCCCCCATCAGACCTCAGATCAGCCCAGTGTGCCCTCATCAGACCTCAGATCAGCCCACTGTGCCCCCCATCAGACCTCAGATCAGTCCATTGTGCCCCCCAAACAGCACCCTCAGATCAGCCCACTGTGCCCCCATCAGACCTCAGATCAGCCCAGTGTGCCCCATCAGACCTCAGATCAGCCCACTGTGCCCCATCAGACCTCAGATCAGCCCAGTGTGCCCTCATCAGACCTCAGATCAGCCCACTGTGTCCCCATCAGACCTCAGAACAGCCCACTGTGCCCCCATACAGACCTCAGATCAGCCACTGTGCCCCACCAAACCTCAGATCAGCCCAATGTGCCCCCATCAGACCTCAGATCATCCCACCCAGCCCCATAACAATAAAATAAAAACCTCTCTTACCTGTCCTGCGCTGTGGCTCCGCTCCGGGTCCGGCGCACCTCTGGCTTCCCTGGCCGGCGCTGCACTGTCCTGACTGCGTACAGTGTCAGGACGTAGTACGCGCACTATGACCTGATGCTGCGCGCAGTCAGGTGACAGTGCAGCGTCGGCCTTAGAAGTCAGAGGAGCGCCGGACCCGGAGCGGAGCCGCGGCGCAGGACAGGTAAGAGAGGTTTTTATTTTATTGTTATGTGGCTGGGTGGGATGATCTGAGGTCTGATGGGGGTGCCGCAGCTAAAACATACATACTCACTTGTATTCGCTTTATAAGACGCACCACAATTTCCCCCTACTTTTGGGGGGAAAAATGCGTCTTATAAAGCAAAAAATACGGTAGTTCTCTTCTAAGGGAAACAAAAGCTGTCTCAGTGGTGCCATCTAGTGGAGGTAAACAGATAAGTGCAAAACTCAGCTTTGCTGCATCTGTCAGTGTCTTTGCGAACAGCACAAGTCCATTTAAGTGAAAGCCACAGCCACTTTATTCCTTGTCGCTAAAACTTTTTTTCCATAATTCAGAAAGTTAGGTACTACAGTGAGAGGCTACACGGGGACATGGTGCTCCAGATTCCAGGTAATAAATATGGAGTCAAAGGGACACAAATGTATTCACTTTCGTGAAGCCCCTGGATGACTTTAATCCATAACAATGTAGCCGGGCTCCTGATAAGAGGTAATTGCACTGGTTTTGGCTTACAATGAACTTCAATAGACTGCACACTTATACATAATACAGCAGATAGGTATCAGTGTGGGATTTATTTGTGGTGATTGGTACATTGTGATCCCGCAGCAAAGTTACGTTCATTCCCCAACTTGTAAATGCATCACTGAGGCACCTATCCTCATAATCCCGAGCTGCACTTACAAAACCTATGGCATTTATCCTTCGGGGTGATGTTCTGCAGCAGATATAGTATAAGCCTGATCTTTACCTCAGCAGCACATTCAGCAACTGAATAACAAACTAAGTAAAAAATCTTTACCATACTGGCAATATCTACCACAATACTGCTCCTTGTGTACAAGAATATAACTACTATAATACTGCTCCTATGTACAAGAATATAACTACTATAATACTGCTCCTATGTACAAGAATATAACTACTATAATACTGCTCCTATGTACAAGAATATAACTACTATAATACTGCTCCTATGTACAAGAATATAACTACTATAATACTGCTCCTATGTACAAGAATATAACTACTATAATACTACCTCCTATGTACAAGAATATAACTACTATAATACTGCTCCTATGTACAAGAATATAACTACTATAATACTGCTCCTATGTACAAGAATATAACTACTATAATACTGCCTCCTATGTACAAGAATATAAAACTACTATAATACTGCTCCTATGTACAAGAATATAACTACTATAATACTGCTCCTATGTACAAGAATTATAACTACTATAATACTGCCTCCTATGTACAAGAATATAACTACTATAATACTGCCTCCTATGTACAAGATATAACTACTATAATACTGCTCCTATGTACAAGAATATAACTACTATAATACTGCCTCCTATGTACAAGAATATAGCTACTATAATACTGGCTCCTATGTACAAGAATATAACTACTATAATACTGCTCCTATGTACAAGAACTATAACTACTATAATACTGCCTCTATGTACAAGAATATAACTACTATAATACTGCCTCCTATGTACAAGAATATAACTACCTATAATACTGCTCCTATGTACAAGAATATAACTACTATAATACTGCCTCCTATGTACAAGAATATAACTACTATAATACTGCCTCCTATGTACAAGAATATAACTACTATAATACTGCTCCTATGTACAAGAATATAACTACTATAATACTGCCTCCTATGTACAAGAATATAACTACTATAATACTGCTCCTATGTACAAGAATATAACTACTATAATACTGCCTCCTATGTACAAGAATATAACTACTATAATACTGCCCTCCTATGTACAAGAATATAACTACTATAATACTGCTCCTATGTACAAGAATATAACTACTATAATACTGCTCCTATGTACAAGAATATAACTACTATAATACTGCCTCCTATGTACAAGAATATAACTACTATAATACTGCTCCTATGTACAAGAATATAACTACTATAATACTGCTCCTATGTACAAGAATATAACTACTATAATACTGCTCCTATGTACAAGAATATAAACTACTATAATACTGCTCCTATGTACAAGAATATAACTACTATAATACTGCTCCTATGTTACAAGAATATAACTACTATAATACTGCTCCTATGTACAAGAATATAACTACTATATACTGCCTCCTATGTACAAGAATATAACTACTATAATACTGCTCCTATGTACAAGAATATAACTACTATAATACTGCTCCTATGTACAAGAATATAACTACTATAATACTGCCTCCTATGTACAAGAATATAACTACTATAATACTGCCTCCTATGTACAAGAATATAACTACTATAATACTGCCTCCTATGTACAAGAATATAACTACTATAATACTGCTCCTATGTACAAGAATATAACTACTATAATACTGCCTCCTATGTACAAGAATATAACTACTATAATACTGCCTCCTATGTACAAGAATATAACTACTATAATACTTGCTCCTATGTTACAAGATATATAACTAATATAATACTGCCTCCTATGTACAAGAATATAACTACTATAATACTGCTCCTATGTACAAGAATATAACTACTATAATACTGCCTCCTATGTACAAGAATATAATACTATAATACTGCTCCTATGTACAAGAATATAACTACTATAATACTGCTCCTATGTACAAGAATATAACTACTATAATACTGCTCCTATGTACAAGAATATAACTACTATAATACTGCTCCTATGTACAAGAATATAAACTACTATAATACTGCTCCTATGTACAAGAATATAACTACTATAATACTGCTCCTCCTATGTACAAGAATATAACTACTATAATACTGCTCCTATGTACAAGAATATAACTACTATAATACTGCCTCCTATGTACAAGAATATAAACTACTATAATACTGCCTCCTATGTACAAGAATATAACTACTATAATACTGCTCCTATGTACAAGAATATAACTACTATAATACTGCTCCTATGTACTACAAGAATATAACTACTATAATACTGCCTCCTATGTACAAGAATATAACTACTATAATACTGCTCCTATGTACAAGAATATAACTACTATAATACTGCCTCCTATGTACAAGAATATAAACTACTATAATACTGCTCCTATGTACAAGAATATAACTACTATAATACTGCTCCTATGTACAAGAATATAACTACTATAATACTGCCTCCTATGTACAAGAATATAACTACTATAATACTGCCTCCTATGTACAAGAATATAACTACTATAATACTGCTCCTATGTACAAGAATATAACTACTATAATACTGCCTCCTATGTACAAGAATATAACTACTATAATACTGCCTCCTATGTACAAGAATATAACTACTATAATACTGCCTCCTATGTACAAGAATATAACTACTATAATACTGCTCCTATGTACAAGAATATAACTACTATAATACTGCTCCTATGTACAAGAATATAACTACTATAATACTGCTCCTATGTACAAGAATATAACTACTATAATACTGACCTCCTATGTACAAGAATATAACTACTATAATACTGCCTCCTATGTACAAGAATATAACTACTATAATACTGCTCCTATGTACAAGAATATAACTACTATAATACTGCCTCCTATGTACAAGAATATAACTACTATAATACTGCTCCTATGTACAAGAATATAACTACTATAATACTGCTCCTATGTACAAGAATATAACTACTATAATACTGCCTCCTATGTACAAGAATATAACTACTATAATACTGCTCCAATGTACAAGAATATAACTACTATAATACTGCTCCTATGTACAAGAATATAATACTATAATACTGCCCCTATGTACAAGAATATAACTACTATAATACTGCCTCCTATGTACAAGAATATAACTACTATAATACTTGCCTCCTATGTACAAGAATATAACTACTATAATACTGCCTCCTATGTACAGAATATAACTACTATAATACTGCTCCTATGTAAAAGAATATAACTACTATAATACTGCTCCTATGTACAAGAATATAACTACTATAATACTGCCTCCTATGTACAAGAATATAACTACTATAATACTGCCTCCTATGTAACAAGAATATAACTACTATAATACTGCTTCCTATGTACAAGAATATAACTACTATAATACTGCTCCTATGTACAAGAATATAACTACTATAATACTGCCTCCTATGTACAAGAATATAACTACTATAATACTGCCTCCTATGTACAAGAATATAACTACTATAATACTGCTCCTATGTACAAGAATATAACTACTATAATACTGCTCCTATGTACAAGAATATAACTACTATAATACTGCTCCTATGTACAAGAATATAACTACTATAATACTGCCTCCTATGTACAAGAATATAACTACTATAATACTGCTCCTACTGTATGTACAAGAATATAACTACTATAATACTGCTCCTATGTACAAGAATATAACTACTATAATACTGCTCCTATGTACAAGAATATAACTACTATAATACTGCTCCTATGTACAAGAATATAACTACTATAATACTGCTCCTATGTACAAGAATATAACTACTATAATACTGCTCCTATGTACAAGAATATAACTACTTAATACTGCCCTAAAAACTACTAAATACTGCCTCCTATGTACAAGAATATAAACTACTATAATACTGCCTCCTATGTACAAGAATATAACTACTATAATTACTGCTCCTATGTACAAGAATATAACTACTATAATACTGCTCCTATGTACAAGAATATAACTACTATAATACTGCTCCTATGTACAAGAATATAAACTACTATAATACTGCCTCCTATGTACAAGAATATAACTACTATAATACTGCTCCTATGTACAAGAATATAACTACTATAATACTGCCTCCTATGTACAAAGAATATAACTACTATAATACTGCTCCTATGTACAAGAATATAACTACTATAATACTGCCTCCTATGTACAAGAATATAACTACTATAATACTGCCTCCTATGCTACAAGAATATAACTACTATAATACTGCTCCTATGTACAAGATATAACTACTATAATACTGCCTCCTATGTACAAGAATATAAACTACTATAATACTGCTCCTATGTACAAGAATATAACTACTATAATACTGCCTTCCTATGTACAAGAATATAACTACTATAATTACTGCTCCCGTATGACAAGAATATAACTACTATAATACTGCCTCCTATTTTACAAGAATATAACTACTATAATACTGCCTCCTATGTACAAGGAATATAACTACTATAATACTGCTCCTACTTATGTACAAGAATATAACTATATAATACTGTCCTCCTATGTACAAGAATTATAACTACTATAATACTGCCTCCTATGTACAAGAATATAACTACTATAATACTGCTCCTATGTACAAGAATATAACTACTATAATACTGCCTCCTATGTACAAGAATTATAACTACTATAATACTGCTCCTATGTACAAGAATATAACTACTATAATACTGCCTCCTATGTACAAGAATATAACTACTATAATACTGCTCCTATGTACAAGAATATAAACTACTATAATACTGCTCCTTGTACAAGAATATAACTACTATAATACTGCTCCTATGTACAAGAATATAACTACTATAATACTGCTCCTATGTACAAGAATATAACTACTATAATACTGCTCCTATGTACAAGAATATAACTACTATAATACTGCTCCTATGTACAAGAATATAACTACTATAATACTGCTCCTATGTACAAGAATATAACTACTATAATACTGCCCTATGTACAAGAATATAACTACTATAATACTGCTCTTATGGATGAGTATATGGGTCTTATATATTAGGAATGACATGGTGTTGTTCTTAGAAGATCATGAATGTGAAGTGTGAAAAAATAGCACATTTTTAAACAACCAATATGATTCCCCTTTCTTCTCCTTTTTGCCTGAATTCTGTCTCTTTCTGTTGGATGTGAGAATTATGAGGATGAGTTGTGCCTGAGGTGTGTATTATGAGGTTCTGCAGCAGCTGAGGTGTGTATTATGAGGTTCTGCAGCAGCTGAGGTGTGTATTAGGAGGCTCTGCAGCAGCTGAGGTGTGTATTAGGAGGTTCTGCAGCAGCTGAGGTGTGTATAAGGAGGTTCTGCAGCAGCTGTGGTGTGTATTATGAGGTTCTGCAGCAGCTGTGGTGTGTATTATGAGGTTCTGCAGCAGCTGAGGTGTGTATTATGAGGTTCTGCAGCAGCTGAGGTGTGTATTATGAGGTTCTGCAGCAGCTGAGGTGTGTATTATGAGGTTCTGCAGCAGCTGAGGTGTGTCGTATGAGGTTCTGCAGCAGCTGAGGTGTGTATTATGAGGTTCTGCAGCAGCTGAGGTGTGTATTATGAGGTTCTGCAGCACCTGAGGTGTGTATTATGAGGTTCTGCAGCAGCTGAGGTGTGTATTATGAGGTTCTGCAGCAGCTGAGGTGTGTATTATGAGGTTCTGCAGCAGCTGAGGTGTGTATTATGAGGTTCTGCAGCAGCTGAGGTGTGTATTATGAGGTTCTTCAGCAGCTGAGGTGTGTATTATGGCTATCAGGGCATTCTGGGAGTAGTAGTTGTGCCATATCTGAAGATTCTTAGGTTGGGGGCACAGAATCACACAAGTTCAGCAGAGTCCCTCTGCTTACATTAAAATGTATGCACTCAGCGCCCCCCAATATGCGATAATCTCACATAGAAACTGAGCTCCCTCTAGTGGTGGCTGCAGAAGAGTTTCTACTTTAGGATTTGGAACTCTGTATCAGCTATAAAAGTATACTAGAGAGCACTTATCAGCAGGATCGAGCCTATTAAACCAGGTGTACTGCCTGGTAGGGTTGACCCTGCCGGTTAAAATGATACCTGTCTTGTGAAAATCGGTTGTGGCATTCCAGAGTATAAAAGGGCTTCGCTCTACCGAGGGGTGGAGCCTAGCTTTCCAGTGCTGGCCCCGCCCCTCCGTTCTCTAAAGCCCTCATTTGTCTAAAGAATAAAACTCTATTTTTCTCAGGGACACTGCAACAGATTTTCACAAGACAGGTATCATTTTAATCAGCAGGATCAACCATATCAGGTCGTTTTGTTGGCTTCGTAGGGTAGATCCTGATGACACGTGCATTTTAAGTACAGAATCTTGATGGACGTTGGGCAGTGAAGCAGTTAACAGATGGCGCTCGACAACATCTGTCTTCCACCGCTTTTCTCATAAGCCAGTTGCACGACCACTTCTGAATACTCTGTTCCATGTGAGTACGTCTCTGCTTTTCATTTGATTCTCTCAGCGGAAATATTTTATGATGAAATTACTGGCAGCGTCCTGGAGTGACTGAGCTGTCAGGGCGCCAAATAAAGCAGGGAGCAGAAGAGGAGAGCAGGAGGAGCGATGCACCCACTACACACAAAAAGATTACAACCTAATAATATAACACCACAAATATAGCTGGGAGGGGCGGTAAAGAAATGTCCGATCCGTGAGATCCCCAATAGGTGGTATAGACATGAAGTCAAGGTCTGGCATGCTTCCCAAAAACAGCTCCTCTGTGGGCCGTGGCTGGTATTGCAGCTCAACCTAATTTATTTGAATGTGGCTAAACTGTAATACCACCCACAACCTGTGGACAAAGGTGGCACTATTCAGCACCTTTTGAAAAAAAACTGGAGACCCTCCGCCCTATCAGTGGTCTCTAACCATCTGACTCTAACCCCAACCACCAGCATGCTCTGAGGTTATGTTGGGTGTTATAGTTTTCCAATAGAAGGAGGACTATAGGTTGGAGACCACTGATCTGCTCAATGACCAGGCCCTTCCCCTAGGTCCTGTTACTGGCGCCAATACCAGGACGAATGCCGATATATAAGTCAATGGGATCTCGTTGCAGGGCCTTTCACACGGCCTGATGTAAAGTGGAAGGGGGACGAACGATCGTAATTACGATCATTTAGTTTAGCATATTGATAATCAAGGGTTTGGTGATGAGCGACACCTTTACATGGCCATCAGGCCCGTTTCTCCCCATAGTCTCCTATACCTGCAGGTAATGTGTATGGAGACACAATTCAATTATGTGCATGGACCTTTATAATGAATATTCAGCAGGGGGCGACAGAGAGTGCCGAAGCACCGATGCTCCTCCCACTGAATTTGAAATCTCATCTCTATTTTGAGGGATGATGAGAGTGATATGGACCATAAAATCTATTTTTTTGTATCTTTTTGTCTGTGTAGCTATGTGCCGCACCCTTGATGTTACTTTTAGAAGTCTATAGAGTTGCCCTTTAATTCCTTAGACATTACGTGCTTTGTGCTCTGTAGCAGGTATGATGTGTATTATTCACATTTTGTTCTTTTTATCTGTTTTGTACAGCGGCGGATGACACATTTCTGTGCCGTCTTTGTGATCAGCCCGGGTATCGTTAGGCTCTTGTGCATTCTTGTGGTGCAGACTATTGTGCATGATTCAACACTCAGCTTTTGCTAGAAAATGTCATCTCGTTTTGGGAACACAATCTCTATGCAGGATTTAAAGGGGTTATCGCACGAATAATGTAAAAAAAAAATCATAAATAATCTAGTACATGACACTGTACCTCACATGGTCTGGATATCTCCCCAATCATTCCTCCAATTGTTCTGCTAGATGTTTGTCAAGCTGACAGCTAAGGGGGGTGTCCTTTCCAGGGGGTGGGTTCTTTCTGCTGTAGCTGGTGGCAGTTGAAGAATGGAACTGAGCATGTGTTTACATCTCAGTGAGCAGGACAGAGAAATTAAGAAAAAGAGCAAACAGCAGGTGGCGCTATACAGATAGATTTTATTGAATAACTCAGTAGATATGATACATTTTTAATTACATGCAATTACAAAAGTATTATCCCAAGTCTACACCTACTATTACCATAAGGATTACCTCATGGATAGAATCTTGTCCTCCCAGCAGTAAACTGACCATAGAGTAACTGTCTATATAGAAGGTCATCTTTATCTGGACCTGTTAAGAGAACAACAGAGCTGTTATACTGTTATCCCAATTCTATACCTACTATTGTCATGCAGGTTACCTTGCAGGGAGCATCTTCCCCTCATAGCAGCAGTAAATTGACCATAGATTACCTGTCGGTATAGGAGGTCATCTTTATCTGGAGCTATCAAGAAAAGAACTGAGCTGTCAGACTGTTATCCCAATTCTATACCTACTATTGTCACGCAGATGACCTTGCAAATAGCATCTTCCTATTATAGCAGCAGTAAACTGACAGTGTATCTATGTAGGAGGTCATCTTTATCTAGGCCTAGCAAGAGAACAATACTATTATCCTTATTCTACACCTACTATTATTATGAAGAGTACCTCAATGATAACATCCCCCCGTCATAGCAGCAGTAAACTGACCATAGATTACCAGTCTGTATAGGAGGTCATCTTTATCTGGACCTGTCTAGAGAACAACAGAGCTGTCATACTGTTATTCCAATTCTATACCTACTGTTGTCATGCAGATTACCTTGCAGAGAGCATCTTCTCCTCATAGCAGCAGTAAACTGACCATAGATTACATGTCGGTATAGGAGGTCATCTTTATCTAGACCTGTCCAGAGAACAACAGAACTGTCAGACTGTTATCCCAATTCTAT
The DNA here is from genome assembly GCA_900303285.1 of Rhinella marina. NCBI lineage: Eukaryota > Metazoa > Chordata > Amphibia > Anura > Bufonidae > Rhinella > Rhinella marina. The sequence goes on along the minus strand of ONZH01007048.1, from coordinate 47,383 downwards.
ACCTACTATTCTCACACAGATTACCTTGCAGATAGCATCTTCTGATCACAGCAGCAGTAAACTGACAATGGACTATGTTAGGAGGTTATCTTTATTTAGGCCTAGCAAGAGAACAATACTATTACCCCTATTCTACATCTACTATTATCATGAGGAGTACCTCGCTGATAACATATCCCCCTCACTGCAGCACAGATTACCTGTCGGTATACGAGGTCATCTTTACCTGAACCTGTCAAGAGAACAACAGAGCTGATATACTGTTATCCACGGGCGTAGCTAAAGGGGGTTCAGAGGTAGCAGTCGCTACCGGGCCCAGAAGCCTGAGGGGGCCCAAAGACCCTTGTGCTGCATAAGAAGACACACAGAGCACTGAGGGAAGGGGGGCCCAAGCTGAACTCTTGCACCAGGGCCCATGAGCCTTTAGCTACACCCCTGCTTTTATCTCAATCCTATAACTACTATTGTTACGCGGATTACATTGCAGATAGCATCTTTCGATAAAAGAAGCAGTAAATTGACAATGGACTATGTAGGACGTCATCTTTATGTAGGCCTAGCAAGAGAACAATACTATTATCCCTATTCTACACCTAATATTATCATGAGGAGTACCTTGCTGATAACATCTCCCCCACACAGGAGCAGTAAACTGACCATAGATTACCTGTCGGTATAGGAGGTCATCTTTATCTGGACCTGTCAAGAGAACAACAGAGCTGTCATACCATTATCCCAATTCTATAACTACTACTGTCATGCAGATTACCTTGCAGATAGCATCTTTCTATTATAGCAGCAGTAAACTGACAGTGGATTACCTATATGTAGGAGGTCATCTTTATCTAGGCCTAGCAAGAGAACAATAGTATTAAACCTATTCTACACCTACTATTACCATGAGGAGTGCCTTGCTGATAACATCTCCTCCTCACAGCAGCAGTAAACTGACAGAAGATTTTTAGTGGCATCGTGCTTCCAAAACGAAAAGGAAAAACATCAAAAATTTTGAATCCTTTGTGATCCCTTTAACATGGAGTACATGCATTCTTGACTATGCGGTGTGCCCACAGATTTTTGCACACGCTCTTCACATGATTTATTTTCACAGTCTAATATATTTAGACTATTGCGCAAAAAGGGTTACAACCCCCATCCTGCTATCTGCATGGATACATCCGAGCATCACAGCCCCGTCTCCCCGCATTATCGTAGCTATTTATATCATGACAAACAATTCCTGCAGGAGCGGCCGGATGTCCCGAGTGACCTAGTGTGGAGATACCGCCCCCGGCCAGTCCTATCAGCAACATTTTTGTGGAATTAAGGAATTGTGTTCCAGACGTCTGTGGGAACGAGGCCTGAAAATCTCTTCCCGGTCCCCAGGTGAGTCTGACCGCGCCGCGCACGCTGATGGGTTCTGCAGGGCTCGGCGCTCATCACATACAATTTTAGAAACTCCTGTTTTCTCAGGGTGTGCAAATATTTGCAACAGCTAACCTAAAATCCAGTCCTATTCCACCCGGTTCCTTTGCAAGTTCCATTCCACACAGAGCCGAATTCTTCTAGAGATGGACATCTTCTAGCCTGTGAGACAGAAATAGGCTCAGGATGGTTGTTGCTCTCCCTTCCCCTCCACTCCTGCAGACATTGATCAGCAGGGGGCGACAATGAGCCCTGGAGAAAGCTCTGAAAATTTTGGGTACATGCTGATGACATCACACAGGCTTGTAGGTGGGAAACATGACCAGGAGACCTGAGGGCGTCACCATGAGACGTGAATTTTTGCACACACTCCCCGTCTAAAAGACATTGGCCGGTCAACAACGAGTGGATTATGGAGCACTGTGGAAATGAAAGTCATCTTAAACTTTAGAGACTTCGAGAACCTGACATCATGGTCACCGGATGTCTCGCCTGTCGAAAAACCTACTGAACTCCACCATGGATGATGCCCTAAAAGGGCAAATTGATCAAATCTAGAACCAAGAATCAGTAGAGAGCAACCAATCAGGTTGCTTCTTTCATTTTGAAATACTTGAGCTAGAATTTGATTGGCTGCTATGGCAACTGGCCACCCCCTCCCCCATCTCTGTGTGCCTGACATGGTGGCTATCTTCATTCTAGTCTCCTCGTGATGACACCACCAACAACAAGTTATAATAGACATTGACCGGTCAACTACGAGTGGATTATGGAGTAATATGGACTGGACCTCGAGAACTTGACATCATGGTCGCCGGATGCCTCATCAGACAGGAACCTACTAAAACCCACCATGGATGACAACCTAAAGGGGCAGATTGATTAAAACTACTTCTAGGAAGAAGTAGTGGGTAACCAATCAAAACGCTGCTTTCATTTTCTATAAGGCCTTTGAAATGTGAGAGCTGATATCTGATTGGTTGCTATGGCAACTGCTCCTCTCCCTCCCCATCTCTAGGCCCTTGACAAGGCGGCCATCTTATTCTAGTCTCCTCAAACTCTTATGTAATAGGCTGCAGAAATTGTTCAGCAGGGGGCCACAATGAGCACAGGAGAAAGCTCCTCCCACAGACACTGAGAATTTAGGGAACGTGCTGATGTCATCACACAGGCTTGTAGGTGAGAAAGGTGACCAGAAGATCTGAGGGCATCACCATGAGATGTTAAGTTTTTCACACACTCCACCTTCTAATAGACATTGACCGGTCAACAGCGAGTGGATTATGAAGAAATGTGGACATAAAAGTCATCTTAAACTTTATATACTTTGAGAACCAGACATCATGGTTACTGGCGACCTTGTCAGGTGGGCACTGATAAGGCCATTATGGATGACACCTTAAAGGGGTAGAAACTAGTACCAAGAAGCAGTAGTGGGCAACCAATCAAGTCACTGCTTTCATTTTCCCTAGGACCTTTTAAATTCTCGAGCTGGAATCTGATTGGCTGCCATGGCAACTGCTCCACCCACCCCGTCCGTAACATGGCGGCCATCTTATTCTAGTCTCCTCAGCATCCACCATCAAAACATCCACCAAAGAAGATCTGATTGCAAGGTGAGAGGGAACTCGCTGCATTTCTGTCTCAGTCATGGTCCAGCACCACCATTGTCTATTCAGAAGCGCCATCTTGAAAAATCGTCTGGACGCAATTTTTGGCATGTTTTTCTCTTGCCCAACCGTTTTCACTTTTGAAGGTCTGGTCTCCATGGTCACCACATTTATAAAGCGTGCACCATTTTCTACAGCTTCGCCATGTCTGACCATTTCCAACGTATACTGTTTCCCTACGCCAGGTCAGGTGTCATAAAGGGCGAAATCCACATCTGGCACGGCCATTTGGTTTTTCGAAAGTGGCCATAGATAGAGATAGAGAGACTGATGAGATCACATAGGCTTGTAGATGGGTAAGGTGACCGGGAGACCTGATTGTATCCCTAGACGAGATGTTTTGCACATGCTCCTTGGTCTAATAGACATTGACCGGTGAACTAGGAATGGATTATGGAGCAATGTAAGATTCTAATTTTTTCTCTCAGGTATGGTTAATTACGTGAAACCCTTTGAACCTCATAAATTCATGGTCCAGCGGTCCATGGGAGATGTAGTAGATGAAGGAAGTCATCTCTTCCTGACAAGAGACTCCTCCATTCCTCCTCTTACCATTCCAATGTCAGATATGGAATGTACCATTTTTTTTGGGGGGGGGGGGTGCTGTTGAATTAGGGGCCACTTTGGTATCAAACCCTAGGCCCACCCGTAGATCTTCTAGTGGTCCATTCCAACCTTCATTAGAATTCATGCCATCCCTACAGTATTAAGCTTGGAGAAGATCTAGAATAACCTGTGCTTATCTATAAGGTCACATGTCTGACAAAGGGGTGGGGCTAAACTGTTGTCTGTTTCCAAGGGCAACCGGCAGAAATCCGAAAGCAGCTCGAAAACAACACGAAAGAACTCAAAAATCAAGAAATCAGTAAAGCAAAGGATACACAAAGCTACTTTATTTTGTCTGTGCGATGATTTTAAAAGGGTTGTCCATGATTAGAAAAAAATGGCTGTTCTGTTCCAGAAACAGCGCCACTCTTGTCCACAGGTTGTGTGTGGTACTGCAGTTAAGCTGGTCCTGGAGCCAGGGCTTTCCTTAGGAATGAAGTTATGTAATCTGTAGCGGATAGATGTAGATGTTGTGTGCGTTGCATGCGGTGACATGCGTGTGGGGTGTCTGTAAATGTCTATGTAGCAGAGGCCGTGCCCTTGCTTCACCTTTCGCTAGTGTTAGTGTCTCTGTTCTCGCCCCAGGGGCCGACAGGGACGATGAACGAAGACGCTGCAAATTCACACGTGAGAGCCAAATGTAACACTTTCCATCTCACTTCTCCAGGAGGACTCTGCAATGTGTCTGCAGGAATCTCTGCCAGCCGAATCCTGAGTTCCTGGAGAAACCGGAGCAGCGGACAAGGGGGTGAAAAAAATCTCTGACAAACCCTGCGGAGGATTCAGAGGTAAGAGCCAGAGACCCCAGGGTGGGGACATCGTCCGTTCATGCAGTCACACAGGACGCCAATTTTTTTTTTCTTCGAAATCGCCACCAAGGGTGGAGCCCTAAAATCTGACAATGTGTTTTGTTAGGAACAAGGCGAACGGCAGACGCAAGACAGGATCAGCAGAATCCGAGGGGGTCTCCAAACCGTAAGTTCTCCTTCTTCTTCTGACCCCAAACCCATCCCATCGAAACCCAGATTTCTTTGCTTCTGCTTTAGACTTTAGAGTTTAGAATTTGTTGCTCTTTTTTTTTCATTTCTTTGTTGCTGTTTTTGTTCTTTTTGTTTACGTTTCTTAAAGCAGCCGTTCCAGGAAATGTTCCTTTAAAAAAATATATATATATATAATAGCCCGTCCTGAAAACCGTACGCCTGTTAACCCTATCACGTTAAAAAGTCTCTTCTAATGTTATGTTTTGCAGCGTTTTTGCTGCATGCGAAGCTCACGTGTAGAAAATTAGGCTGGAAAATTTAAAGGGAGGTTGGGTTTGTGTCCATTTTTTGTAAAAAAAATATATAGGGCCTAAAATAACTACAAAAATAAATGTTCTTTCTAATCGCCTATGGATTCTGCACTAAGGATTCCCTGGGAGTGGCACATTTATTAAGCTCCGCCTCCATCTATCCAGGAACGCCCACAAAGTGTCCCATTTTGGGGCATAATTTCACAAGCCCTGCCCCTTTAAAGCCTGTTCTGTGGGGTAATCCCTCATAGTGGTTGGGGTTACAAGACCAGTAGGGGACCAAGTAACAGGGACCACGCGGAAGCGATCGGCGAGAAGATACCTATAGATGGGGACCACATAGGCGAGGCTTTGCGGGTAAGATGAGCATCCCCACCGTGGTACATCTAGTGGCAGGGGGCGTGACTGTGACTACCTCCCAGACATGAAATGCGAACCATTGAGCGCTCCATACCAGACACACTTACCTCACCTTCAGCTGTTGTACGGTACATTTTTTGGTACGCCCCTTTGGTCAAATCTTTTATGTATGATTAAGAATTGCACGTCTTTCGTAAGTTTTGCATCACGCAAATGCCGCTTGTGGTTATTGCGCTCCACTGCCGGCAGTCATCGTCTGTGGTAGGCTTTAGCTTTCTTCTGACACTCCTAGGGTTAAATATTTCACGGCCGCAGTCTGCTTTATATTAACGTATTCAGAACAAGTCGCCGATCTCTTTGAAGAACGCGTACAAGGAATTCTTTTCTGCTTCTGCTGAGAGCATCTTATCTCACAGTATAAAAAAACAGTGAGTGGCGGACGCAGTGTCCATGGCCGCCGGCTGTAGATTAGTAGCTGTGAGGAGGCGGTCCTGTAGATACAGCCGTGAACCCTCCAGCTAAAGCAGTGCTCTCCAACTCATAACGCTCCAGCTGTTGTAGAACTACAACCCCCAGCATGCAGCTGTCAGGGCATTCTGTGATCTATAGTTACATGAAACAGCACCCCGAGCCGCAGAGGCGGTGGGATCGATGAGAGTAGTTGTACTCACAGTTCGGACTCTCCCTGGGCACTCCTATTACTCCTTTCGGGGCACACCCTGGTTCTGGGGTTTCTCCTCCCTGGTGGTGGGTCGGGGTGCCCTTGATGGTGATGAATAGTGAAGGGCAAGGTCCCTTGGCGGCCGTGGATGGTGTCCAATGAGGCCAGGTAAACAGCAGAACGGTTCTTTACTGAAGAATCAAGTTCATATGCATTAGCCACAGTTCTCAGCATGCATGGACTGCCAGTTCTTACACAATGCGCAACTTCTCCACAGATCTCACAGGGTACGTGGCTGCAGTAGTAATTAAAAGCCGCAGGGTATTTTTTCTTGAAGTAATTTTACTCCCACTGCACTTTTCTCTCAAACCTAAGCATCCTGAAATACGGGTGCAACACTTCAAATCTTTGCAACCACAGGGCGGCCCCTAACCCTTAGGCTCAGTTGTACACCTTTTTGGCAGGTTGGTGTACTCACAATAAATATTTCCACAATGTCCTTGGTGTGGATCTATAGAAACTTCCACAGTGTGCTTTTATAGTACGTCCAGGTACCATAAGACTTTAATCTCCTAAACATTCAGCTATGGAGTCTCCAAAAGTACTGTTCAGACAGCTTTTCTCCACAGAGCATCTACTCGCACCTCCTCTCAACACTGGGCTGCTTTGTAAATTTTCTTTTTCTCTTTTCTCCATTTTTTGTCTACATGTCTGCTTCTCTGGCTGGTTCACACATCAGTGCTGGGTCTTTGCTTCTGCTCTCATCACTATGGGAAGAGATTCACAGCTCTACCCAGCAACTGCTTGTTATGGCCTGTTAACTATTTATTCCCTACTATACCAACCATACAGCTTGACCATGATTGATCCTAAAGGTTCCCATACACCTTCAATAGCTGTCGGCCAAATGTTTGCTGGGCTGAAAATTTTTCTTCCCAATTCCGCCAGACACATGCAGGCTTGGCCCAGAGTAAGCTCTGGCAATGGCATATGTCCCTTGAGAACTAAAGGGTTGGGTATTGAAGTTCAACCTGACTAATCCAGGTTTCACCTGACCGAGATTTGGCCAATTGGTATGGGACAGATTGTCTCCATGCTGGAGTTTCTTTGAAGGGGTTGTCCAATTTGGTAAACCCATTTTCATACACCCCATTATGGACTTCTTAGAAAGGGATCCCCTGTTCTAAATACTCATCTCTTGGCCAGAGTGCGTACAAAGAGCAAGTTTCACTCTGGAGGACTTGTCCTATCCTACATTACACAGACAACCCATTGATTTCATTGGACACTAGAGATGAGCGAATCATCCAAAATTGGCTTCGGCGAATGTTCAACGAATTTCTGACAAGATTCGTACTTAAACTAATTTATTCGGTCGAATCTACGTTAAAAAAAACAATTGTTGTTTTGCGAACATTCCTGCACAAATTACGAACGTAAGCATTAGCGTACAAAAGTGCATACGAATCCTTACCGTACTATTGAAGTGCGAATGCGTCATACGCACGAGGCTAGGCCGCGGCGTACAGTCTTTAGAGGCAGTCCATATGAGGTACAAAAATAAGGTGCTCACTGCTAGCTTTCCAGCTAAGTGCATAATTTTGTAAAAACACCATACAATCAGTGAATAACAGGACACATACATTGCAGTACCAGAAAAAGAATGTAGACAATGGGCTAAAGTGCTGAACCATTAAAAACAGTGTAGCTAAAATACAGCAAAGACATAAGTATGCAAACATTTGAGTGCAATCAATTTCACATTTGCAAGCATAAAAGGCTCAGATATACGTTTGAGTCTCTCCTTGTGGCTCCTTGGCATGATAAAACACTGTCTGGAACACATAGTCCAAAATTCAATTGTAATCCACGTGAGGTAATATTGTAATCCAAACAGGTAATGTGTAATCTTCATGGATAGTTCTGAGGGGGGGGGGGGTATCTTCACTTTCCCACTCTTGCGGGGGTGGAACGTCATTTTTCCGGCGCAGGCAGAATGCGTATGTTTCGTATGTCTCATACGTATCATACGTATCGTTAGCGTTCAAAATTTTGCGAAAGTTTACGAATAATACAAAGCGAATCCAAAAAAACCTGTACTTGCTTCGGAGAAGAAAATTTGTAAGATTGGATACGAATCTACGAAGCGGCGAAAAGATTCGCTCATCTCTATTGGATACTGTGTGATACTTCATTTCTCCTGAGGTGGCGGTGCAGGGAACTGAAACACTTACTGACAGGTTTCCCTAAAGATCACAGCTGATCACCATGTGATTTGCTTATTGTCATGGACAACTACAGATTGTCAAAAGCAGAGAACCCCTTTAAGATACCGATCCCTATGACTGGTTCCCTTTAGAACTTGTTTAGTCGACACGTTTTTGTAGGATATCGTCTCTTAATCAACTTCAAGATGAGGGTTGTGAAATCTTGGCACCACTTGTCGTGTCTCAAGGGCAAATTTTGGGTGGGTCATACAATAAATAAGCGTGTTCTCATGTTCGGATGATTGTCTTATTAGGTTTTGTTCGTACATCTGCCCGTGTTGTTATTCCTTGGACAGGCAGTTTAGTAGTTAGAGCTGAGAAAGTGTTCAAAAGAAGATATCTTGGTCTGGAGGACTCAGAGCGACCATGACCTTTATTTGAATGGCAGCAAAAATGGGCAACTTATAGGCGCCTCCAGTTGACCCAACAACTTTAAGCTGCTCATTTCAATCTGGTGGTACAAAAACATCTACCAGGCTTGAAGATCCAGACACGAAGTTTATATAGAGCTCAATGGGTGCAGCATTGCCCAAAATTCCTTGTTAATGCCCCACTTGGCACATGGTCTGCCAATCCTTCTTAGCCTCAAGTAATAATAAATGAGTTCAGGGTGGAGATGCCTTCAGATGAGGCTGAGATTCTCCAAACTTTACTTGTTCCTTGGACAGACCTTGGACATGGGGGGAGGAGGATTTTTGCTAAGAGATGCCTTGCACGTGGAACAACTTGACTGGTGTCCTGGATGTAGGAGAATTTAAGGGTTACAGCTCAGGCCACATACGGGGATCCTTCGGGAACACGAATGTGAAGCCATCGACCTTGGGTTTAGAAAACAAGAGCCAATCTACATGCTTCTCTCTAATTAGCTGTCTGGAGGATGCGCTTCATCATCTCAGCAACTTGTAAACATGCCTGCAACCATTTAATGAGTTACCATTGAAAATTAATGGTATTTTGTCCACTTTGGAAATCCCTTTTTATTAAAAAAACACCCGTCAGCAAGATCCACCCAATTAAACCAGACATTCTGCTGATTAAAATGACACCAGTCCTGTGAAAATCAGTTGTGGGGATCCTGAGAAATTAGACAATTGAGAATGTCAGTGCCCTGAGGGGCGTGGCCCGCACTCGAAAGCTGGGGTGCACAGAAGGGCTAGGCCCCACCCCTAAGAGCACTGAAGCCCTGATTTGCATAAAGAATAAAAGTCTGCTTATCTCTAGAACGCCGCAACCGATTTTCACAAGACAGGTATCATTTTAATCAGAAGAATCAATCTTACACAGCAGAATGTCTGGTTTAATAGGGTTGATGCTGCTGACAGGTGATCTTCAATAGAAACCTCTGACAATGAGCTGATCAGAGAGTGTCCTGCAACTGGGACCCCCACCCATTAGCTATAGTCTATGTACAATTCTTCTGCAGCGCCGCCACAGGAGAAAGGAAGCATGGACATGCCGGGTCCTCTGTAGTGACACTCTCTTTGTTGTGCATTTTCTCTATTGATTTCAATGGGGAAGTAAAAATCTACTGCAAAACCCTTGTGGATTCTACTGCAAGTCCAAACATAAAAAACCCCCCACTATGCTCACCTCTCCGGCATGATAAAATTCTAACAGTCACCACTAGATGGAGCTCAGGAGCCAAATGAAGACAGGTTTACTACTGAATCATACAGTCCGCTACCTCTAGTGGTGGGTAGGGTTAGAGTTACAAATATGCACCATCCATGGGATAAATGTGGACTTACGGGCGATTTTTGGAACAAGATTAGTGCAATCATTATGACAATGAATAAACTTCGAGGACATATAGACCCGTCTCTGCAAGATTCCTGCAAGTTTGTGTCAGAAGTTTGCAAAAAGTCTTACAGGCTGCTAAGCTTCTCTTGACTTGCCGCCCCTTCAAGCAGCTGTTGCATTATTCTAGTCTTCTCCTGCCGGTAACTTGAGGCCACATCAAAACCACTTGTGTCTACACACACATATTATAAATTCAGCAAATGGAAGACAGGAGCAGCGGGACCAAGGAACAACCTGTTCATCATCCGCTCATTTTCTTCATTCACATCCTGCCAGCCTGTGTGCAGAAAGTGGAAACAGGTGATGTTCTAAAATCCCTTCTATCTTGGAGACCTCAAAACTTTTCTTGTGATAACTTCGCTCAGGAGGAAGACACACGTCAAAGCGGAGAGGATAATCTCCTGGACTGTCGTGGTGGCGATGCCTTAAAGGGTCCCGGCAAGAGTGGATGATGTTCTGGCTGTCTTCAAAGGCCTCAATGAAAAGCAGATGAGATCTGAAGGAAATTGCCCTCCAGCGGCATGGTTTGGATGGTGATTGAACTCACGCAGACCGCTCTTGTTAGTGAACACACAGCTGCCCCAGGGCAAATGGCAGCTTCGTTAGAAAATAAAATTTGGATTCTAATATGAAAGAAAGGCCGAGGTAGGTGGGACGTTAAATATTTATCTCTTGGACATTGGGAGATTTCGTGATGAATATCTTGGAATGAATGAAGGTCACTAGAAAAAATTACTTCTTAAATAGAATTATTGGGCTCTGCAACATCAACAGAAAAAAAATTATGCTGCAAATACACCAAAAATATCTAGAGATATATGGAGGGACGCACTCTGGCTCTGTGTTCGTAAAGCCACCATGGCCTCTCCTCATGGGTTTTCATTCATGGTCTACAGTAGTGGTTGGCAACGGACAGCTTGAGGGCCTCATGCAAACATGAGGTCTAGCCCTTGGATACCCATTTCCATCTGCATATGTACATCACCCTTCCATATATGATATTCACGTCCCATGTCCCCCGAATGGTGGCCATACATGTGGTCACGCTCTACAGTGAGCATGCTCAGTGGGTTTTTTCTGTATTCTCCAAAGAGTGTGATGGAGAGTGGCTCTGCATGAGTGGGCATCTATCTGCTACATTCCCCATAAATGGATTTTGTAGACTTTTCAGAACTATAAAAATCCAATGTGGTCTCATTTAATAATTTAATATGTGTGATGTTTCCTACTTAGGTGCCATCCTCATCTGTGCACACTATCATGGCTACATACAAGTCTATCAAGTAAAAATATGCTAAAACATCAATTTCTCCATGGGAGCCAATCAAAACCTCAAGAAATGGATCCTAGGGGGTGGTACATGATGTAAGAACACCAATGAGAGAATCCCTGTGACATGCCCCACCCCCTCGGGGCCTGCACTAGGCAGAACACAATTCCTCCTATCCCTACAGCATATAGGAATATGGAAAAGTGATCCCTGTTAGCTCCACTGATTTGATTATTGAGAATTCAATGAATTCACATGAGCTCTATTATACATGGACGGTTGGACCCACACTAATATAGATTTTTTTTTTTAAAGAAATGTCATTAGGTGATTTTTGGTGGACTTTCCCTTCAAGTGTTAGATTTTGTTTCTCCCGAATTCTGATTAAGTCCTCTATACGTGGGTCATTATGGTGGCACACAGGTCGCCTATGTTTTCATAGTACTACATGTTCTGCCACATGGTGTCTCCCTATCGATGCTTCACCGCAGCAATGGTGCATAGGATGAAACCTCACTATGCCTCCATGTTAAATTGGAGGAACCTAGAGGTAGAGTATGGACAAATAGATGCCTGTGGGTGCCATATGACAGATGATGTTCTGTACAAACCAGAGCCGTAATACTTCCGACTGCATGAGACCTACGGATGATTCTCACTGGAGTTCCCCTTTAAGTGTTGGGTGGTCTCCAAAATACTACTTGGTCAGGACAGCTCTAAATTAGCTACAATAATATCTGACTTAAAACCTGACTTTGTTTTAACCTTGAAATAAACAAAAAGCAAAAATAAAATCTAATTCAGCATCTGGATCGTGTGTTCTGTAAATAGAGAAGTTATTTTTGAGACTAAACTTTTCAATATGTTCTTGTAAAAAAATTCACTACAGTCACGACTGCACATGTTATTTGTAAGAACATTTCTTTCTGAGTTAGAATGTCTTTTTTTTTCCACCACTAGAGGGCGATATGTATGCAGCTCCATATGGCTCCCATTGCTCCAAATAAGAGCCGCATACTGATTGGCCCCCTAGTGGTGGCAAAGGGAAGCCACATTTTTTCTAAATGATGTAGTGCTCCGTACTGTGTGACATCTTTACTTCATTACTATTATTATTATTTCAGCAAAGCTAAAATGACCGTGATGCATCTCCCGGTGGTCGTCATCTTGGCATCTGTCGTGTCTGTTGATGCTGCAGCACCAAGAACATTTCTATGGCAGGAAGTCGGCAATCCTTCATGCGTCCGCTGTTGTGAAGCCTCGGACGAGCCTGCAGAGCCCCCCAAGAAGAGCAGAGTGAAGGAATATGTTGTCTACCCTATGCCCAGAGTCCAGCCTCGTATAGAGATGACCATTCTAAAAGGTGAGGAACGAGATGGCCCAAGTGGTAGGGGTAACAGAGCAAAGACCATATCTACCATATGTTCCAGGTCAAATCAAGACAACCCCATTTTAACTTTAAGCTCACCCAGTGATCAGCTGATTACCACAGGTACAGCCATAACATACTGGCAACTCAAAGGAATGGCTAATAGCTGGCCAAGTAAGACATGGTGCACCTGAGCATAATGAAATGGATGGTGGGTCCCAAGTGGTGGACCACCTTCTATGGTGCCCTAGTATAGTATATAGAAAGGGGTTGTCTTAAGGAGACAACCTCTTTACTTATTTATAAAAATACCTTCCATAATTTCATGACCTCTCACGTAAGAGGGACCTATGGCATCCTGAGGTTTCTGGTTCATGAATGTCATGGCAGAAGTTCAGAACAGGTGGCCATAAATATTAGGCTATCTTCTGCCAAACCAGTGGAACCGGCGGACCATCTAATGTGTATTTGATGTACTTTCATAGATCAGACAAGAGGAGGATCGGCATGATGAATTTCAACATGGCTGATACCTTGTTCTCAAGAGAGTTAACCCAAGAGGAGTCTTGTAATGGCTTTCTCTGTGTTGAGAACATAGACATACATGGCTGAGCCGAGAGGATGTGGGTACGGCCACCTTAAAGAAGAACTCCTGCAAACAATTTTATTCCATGTCCTGCTAGAAAGGTAGATGATGTAATCTGTAGTGAATGTCATTTTCTTACCAGTGTTTGTATTTGTGAGTTATATCTCCCTGATGTTTCTCATCTGTGTCATGTGACCAGGAATCAGACTCACCAACTCACACAGCATCTTATGTGTGGACAGGAAGTCAGTTTCTCTATGCATTCCTATGGGAGCCTCACTCTCAGTCTCATAGGAATGAATAGAGCAGTAACTGGCTTCCTGTCCTGGGTCAGTTGGAGGTCAGAGAGCTGGTCACATGACCCAGCTACAATAAGAAGAGAGGGGATAACTCACAAATACAGTCACTGGTGAGAAGATTACAATCACTACAGATTATATCATACACCTTTCTAACAGGTTAGAGAATAAACATTTTTTGCGGGAGTTCTTCTTTAAGGTTTGGTATACATTGAGGAAAGGCAATCTTATTATCAACATTGAAAAGGATTCTTAACAGTAAGAGCTTTAAGGACTGGGGGAGAGCTCCTGCTGCAGCCAGTTGCCGGACAGCAGAGGCCGATCTGATGGAAATGGAGGGCAAACATACAATTTTTTACTTATTTTCCATGGCTTTCATTGTAATATAAAGCAGGGAAGGAAATTACGGGGGTGTCACTCAACTATTATCCTTGTCTAGGAGGGTCCATTCATGCAAATTATTATTTGTTGTCATGTCTTTGTTAAAGGGTTAATTAATTAATAATATTTTGTTGAATATTATTAATTAATATGCATAAATAGGCGTAACCGGCTGACGCTAGCTCCGCCTATTTATTTCCCACACTATTCTATTCCCTTGACGCTTAAGCTATAGCGGCGACTACCTTATACTGTAATGGCGGCTACAAAGACAATGTATACAGTATTTTAAATAATAAAAAGGATTTATTACAAAATAACACGTCTACGGTCTAATATTTAGACTATATCTATATATATTTATATTGGTGTATATAAATATATATACATATAGCCGCACAACAATACAATAACACAACCTCAGTATAAAAACTCAACTACACTACACAATCCCACATAATTCCACCCACAATACTAACTAAACACATACACTCACACAGATTAAAGTCCACCCAAACCTAATCTTAGCTATCCCTAGGAAACAAAGGGTTAAATAACAGTAGGGGAAAATGAGGGATATTGCAGGGGTTAAATGGACAGGGGTACCACAGGGCAGGGGTACAGGGAGGTATGGCAGGGGTTACAGGGGTTAGAGCAACAGGGGTTGGATCATGGGTTAGGGAAAATAGGGCAGCTGGGGTATTGCAGGGGTTACAGGGAAAGCATTGGTGGTTCAGGGGTTAAGGTAGGGCAAGGGTTAGGGGTTCTTGGGATACTTAGACCAATCCTTCCTGGAGCTCTGTCATGGTGACCTTTTCCCCATCTTGCTTCAGGTGACTCATCCAGCAGACTGCCCTCTGTGGCCCCCACGGCTATATTCTATATCTGAGCCCCCTCCCTCTTCAGGTGAAAGCAGTGAGGTGTAGTGATACTAGCCTAACACCCCCTACAGGGAACCTTCTGCTGATAGCACACGGATCTACTTTCTATTGATCTCATCAGCCTCCATGTCTCCGGCCATTGTAACGCCCGCCTGAAAGTTCCTGCTATCAGTTTAAGATAAGAGGGAAGTGCATCCATCACACCTATTGAGACAAAAGGGTCTATTGAACCACAGTTTAACATACCTATGATACTGTCAACATATGGACCTATTGTCTTCCCCCCCCCCCTACCCCAGCAGGCATATTGCCTTCCTGCAGGAGGGGGGCTTTGAATAGAGTGATGTGATTACAATGTATCTTGGGCTTCTCACTACTGGGATTAAATATATATATATATATATATAGGGGCATCATATGCATCAGATTGGAGCATATCCGGAGACCCACAGATACATATATAGAAGGCCCATATATAGATATACATGTATATGCATGCCTAATTAAGGGGGCATGCATGCATATACATATACACCCATACATACCAGCACTTCCTTCTACAATCCCCCTGTTGTCGGAAAACACGACAAATTTTGGGGGGAAGTGTTGGGATGTATTTGCCTCCTCAACCTCACTCATAACAGATAACAATTCAGGATGGACTGAAGAATTATCCCGTCCTTAGGTACTCAGACATTTCCCTCGTGGCTTGGACCTCTTCCCTGCCCTTCACCGTAACCCAACATCTCCGTCCACAGGATAAACCGTCCTCGCCTTTATCTTTAGCTCCTCCCACCGTCATCATCTCAGACTTCTTGGATGGCTTCACTAGTGTCTGTTTTCAAGTATTCAGCTCCTCCCACTGTCGTCTTTTATCGGTCAGACTCTGGGATGGCTTCACTCTCCATCTTCATGTAATGTCGGTCTTCAGGTATCCAGCTGCTCCCACTGTCGTCTTTAGACTCTGGGACGGCTTCACTCTCGATCTTTTAGGCCAAACCACGTCGCACCTCCTTCTTTGTGGGGTGCGGTCTCTTGTGTAATGGCCTCCTTTCAGACTTTCTCCCGACACTTCTTTCAGCTTGATTGCAGACTCTGTCGTTGAGGAAGTTCTCCCATGGACAGATACGTAGGTCTTTACAAGGCAGGTCAGAATTTCTGGAGTGTGAGGTGATGTCACAGTACCTAAATTCTACCTGCAGGAAAAGCACCGCACCAACTATCACTCAGTCCATCCCTTACGAACTGCACCGTTCTAAGGTTTGTAGTGACAAATACCGTGTTCCTGACCCTAACGTGCCCTACTCTTGTCCCCATTCACTCATGCACACTGTCCCAGCCCCACCCAACAATAGAAAACAACAATATGTATACAATACTATGGGGTTTCAGGATGGCGTTGGTACTACATCATGAACCCTCATAGGATCCAATGCAGTCCCTGGCTTCAGGACTTCACAGGAGTTATGTCCTGAGTCATCTTCTCCGGTCATCTTCGCGATGTTCTATCTGGTTCTGGGGTGAGTGTCCACAAGTCTCTTGCACAGTCCCATGAAGAACCAGAACCAGATGAACCACCACCGGATGTGTCAAAAAGACTTAGGACGAAATGATTTGGCCGAACAGTCTCCCCCACCAGGACACTTCCGTCTACTTAGTCCAGTAAGGCTCCAGCTGGATCGTGGCTTGGTTCTTGTAGACTCTTGTAGAAACAAGAGTTGTTTGGCCAAAACCGAACGGGATCCTCTGGAGCCACACGAGAGTGTCGGGGCGACTATCTGGTTCCTCTTCAGTCAACGTCAAGGTTCTTCCTTCAGCTCCTATGGCATTCTTCCTAGAAGAGAAGAAAACACCATGCGCTCCTGAGGGATTTCTCCCCTCATAGTGCACTCAGTTAAAGCACTTCCAGCACCAATACCCTTGACCCAGGTGTGGAGAAAGGTATTGGGCTGACCTTCATCTAACAGGACCCCTCGTTATCCTAACACTGGTGTAAGAACACCAAACCTTCAGAGGATCCCATCCTCTGCTGCACATCCCTCTGAACCAACAGATAAGGATGGCCACCCTAATAGGTTAGGATATCCGAGGGGAGCTATGGACGAAGCATCTTTTCCATGATGGCACGGCATCCCTGTCTTACTCATGTGCTTCCAGTCTGACTTCCCCCTGTTAACCTGTGTTGTGGAGGTCAGCAGAATCCATGGCCAAAACCTTGCCTTGGCTCTACAGGACTCCACAACACAAAACCACAGGCCGCATCCTGCCGTAAACCACTCCGTGTCCAACCTCAGTCAGAGCTGCGCTACCTGTCCGGACCAGCAAGTGAGTGCACAGTACAACCTCAATGTTGCCTGTCCGCAACCTACTTTCTGCCCTGGTCCACAGTATAACACAGCCCCACCGAAAACCCTGAGCAGAACAGTGCTACCTGTCTCGATCTGAGGCCCTGGATGCCCAGAGTAATCATCACACTGCACCGTGTACCGATGTTACCTGCTCGCAAACCAACCTCTTCCTCAGTCCACAGTATAGCACTTCTCTACCCACAGTAGACACCAGAATGAACCACAAACAGCAACGCCTGACAACCGCGACTCCCAGCGGGGAATGCAAACTACAACAATCAGCAAAGCGGAACACACTCGTAAACAAGGACTGCCTCCATCAACATAAAAACATACAAACAGGTAACACAAACACAGGACACGGACATATACAGGGGACCAACGGGGTAACAAATGGCACAGGGGTGTCAAACATTTTCTAGCCTAGATTGGCCAATTTGACCCCTCAGCACCTGATGAGGCGTATACCGCTGAGTGGTGACTTTATGGCCAATCTGGCTAGGCCCCACTGTACAATTTTGTTACCCGGGATTTTCCTACTGGACACATTACAGTTACTTGCGCAAGGGCAATTCCTTGCAATGTGTCCTTGGTTCCCACACCTGAACACCTAATGGGACCTCCTGTCCTTTGTGTCCTATCCTTAACTGTCCTGCAGTGTTTCGCTATATGACCTAAGCCAGCACATGCAAAACACCTGATGTCTGCCCTGCATGGCTTAGGTCCGTCCACACTGCAGTCGTGCTCCCTTCTCCTGAACTGCTCCATTCTCAGGGACGCACTCTTTACAATATTTCTTTTACAAGAAATCATTGTGTTCTTTTTTATCATCTGGACAGGCTCAAATTTTTGGAGATTTGGCTTGTCACAGACATCTCTCCCCCCTTTTTGCCCTGGACAGGGCAAAATTGTCGGAGATTCTGGCCCTGACTTTACAGAAAAAGAAAGGGCCGGCACCAATTTTAAAAAATTACTTATGACTTGTTGCATGCCGGTCATCAAGTGAGACTTTGCAGCAACCTCATCATTCAGTTTGGCTAGAGTCGCATCAGTAGAGACAGCCCGTTCCTTGAAGGCCTTGATCTCAGCATATGACTGAGTCAATTGAGCCTCAAGTTCCTCCTTTTGTCTCTGCAACTCTACCAACTGTGACTCTATTTTAGCCACCTGAGTATCTCGGTCAGCAGAAGACTGCACATTCACTGCCAGCTGTGTCCGCAATGCCGAAACCTGCCGCAAATTACTGGCACAGCACTGGCAATGAATGGTCGGAGGAATTGTCTCCGTTGACCGAGAGACCAGCGCAACATGCTCCGGCTTCCCAATGCTAACCTCAAATGTGTGCACAAGTTTGGCTAGCATTTGAAGTCGTTTCGTTGCTTTGTTAAATACTGTCCGTTTGTTAACACAAAGCTTGTCATAACTACACGCTTGTGTTAACAAATCGGACCATAACATTTCTGTGGAGGTGTACGAGGTGGTGAGGATGGGATTAAACGTGCTATGCTTAGCTAGGTGTTGCAGTGTAGCGCTCATACTCACTCGTTCGGTGGCCATCTTGGAGTCGTCTGTTCCTGCGTCCAACGCCTTTTCCCGACCAGCCAGGCTCCTTTGAATGTCTGCGCTGCTTGAAAAAAGGTCCTCTTCTCCGAAACGCCTTTTTCCCGACCAGCCGCACTTCTTTGAATCTGCGCTGCGTGGAAGAAGCTTCTCTGGAACGCCTTTTTCACATCTCCTTGGATCCACCCAAACTTGAGATGACGCTCGCCGATTAACCGTGCAAGGGAATCACAAAAATATTCAAAAGATTCTCAGGTTCGCTGTTTGTGGACGTTTCCTGTGCAAACTGCGACCCACACCTGTGCTATCCGTCCAACTTCAAGGTCGAGGAGCACAATATAGCACGACACTGCACCGTGTCCCTCCGCTATTTGTCCGCTCCCTATCCGCCTATCTTAGTTGACGCAATAACACAATTGTGGCGCGTTTTCACCGAACAACAGTCCACTCCCAGTTCGGGCTGGCTCGCCAAATGTTATAGGGCTAATTAATTAATAATATTTTGTGGAATATTAATAATTAATATTCATAAATAGGCGTAACCGGCTGACGCTAGCTCCGCCTATTTATTTCCCACACTGTTCTATTCCCTTCACGCTTATGCTGTAACGGCGACTACCTTATACTGTAATGGCGGCTACAAAGACAATGTATACAGTATTTTAAATAATAAAAAGGATTTATTACAAAATAACACGTCTACGGTCTAATATTTAGACTATATCTATATATATTTATATTGGTGTATATAAATATATATACATATAGCCGCACAACAATACAATAACACAACCTCAGTATAAAAACTCAACTACACTACACAATCCCACATAATTCCACCCACAATACTAACTAAACACATACACTCACACAGATTAAAGTCCACCCAAACCTAATCTTAGCTATCCCTAGGAAACAAAGGGTTAAATAACAGTAGGGGAAAATGAGGGATATTGCAGGGGTTAAATGGACAGGGGTACCACAGGGCAGGGGTACAGGGAGGTATGGCAGGGGTTACAGGGGTTAGAGCAACAGGGGTTGGATCATGGGTTAGGGAAAATAGGGCAGCTGGGGTATTGCAGGGGTTACAGGGAAAGCATTGGTGGTTCAGGGGTTAAGGTAGGGCAAGGGTTAGGGGTTCTTGGGATACTTAGACCAATCCTTCCTGGAGCTCTGTCATGGTGACCTTTTCCCCATCTTGCTTCAGGTGACTCATCCAGCAGACTGCCCTCTGTGGCCCCCACGGCTATATTCTATATCTGAGCCCCCTCCCTCTTCAGGTGAAAGCAGTGAGGTGTAGTGATACTAGCCTAACACCCCCTACAGGGAACCTTCTGCTGATAGCACACGGATCTACTTTCTATTGATCTCATCAGCCTCCATGTCTCCGGCCATTGTAACGCCCGCCTGAAAGTTCCTGCTATCAGTTTAAGATAAGAGGGAAGTGCATCCATCACACCTATTGAGACAAAAGGGTCTATTGAACCACAGTTTAACATACCTATGATACTGTCAACATATGGACCTATTGTCTTCCCCCCCCCCCTACCCCAGCAGGCATATTGCCTTCCTGCAGGAGGGGGGCTTTGAATAGAGTGATGTGATTACAATGTATCTTGGGCTTCTCACTACTGGGATTAAATATATATATATATATATATATATATATATATATATATAGGGGCATCATATGCATCAGATTGGAGCATATCCGGAGACCCACAGATACATATATAGAAGGCCCATATATAGATATACATGTATATGCATGCCTAATTAAGGGGGCATGCATGCATATACATATACACCCATACATACCAGCACTTCCTTCTACAGTCTTATACCAAAAGAACTCCAAAATTGATGGCCACCTTAATATTGCTGACAGTAGAAGTTCCTCACATTGCCCAACCATCCTCATCCTTGTCTAAGAGGGTCCACTCATGAAAATTATCGCTTGTTATGTCATGTCTTAATCCAAAAGAACTCCTAAATTGATGACATTCAAACTCATTTTGCAGGTGAAAAGGGTGAAATGGGTGGTAAAGGGCCTCCAGGAGTCTCAGGAAAGGAAGGGGAACGAGGAACACTGGGACCACAAGGCTTCAAGGGTCAAAAGGGCCAAACGGGTCCACCAGGGAATTCCTGCAAGATCCAATATGCAGCGTTTTCTGTGGCCCGTCGTAAATCCATACACAGTACTGAATATTTCCAAAATGTTGTATTCGACACGGCGTTTGTGAACTTGTACGAGCACTTCAACATGTTCTCGGGGACCTTCGTCTGCTACGTTCCTGGGATCTATTTCTTTAACCTTAATGTACATACGTGGAACTTGAAGGAGACCTATCTACATATCATGAAGAACAGTGAAGAGATGGCCATTTTGTACGCACAACCCAGTGACCGCAGTATCATGCAGAGTCAAAGTCTTATGCTCCATCTGAAGGACAGGGATGAGGTCTGGGTGCGAATGTTCAAAAGGGAACGAGAGAACGCGTTATATAACGATGAGACTGATGTCTACATTATCTTCAATGGCTACCTGGTCAAGGCGATGGATGACTGAGTATTTATAGCCCTCTGCACCCAAAGTACCATAAGCCTCAAAGTTGGGAGAGACCCAAAGACCAAAAGTTGTGCTTAAAGTCTTAAGCTTGAGTAATATTATCTACCGAATAAATGCTCTTATCGAGAAACTTGTAAATAATAAATATTTTATCAAGATGATCAAATTTCACAGATTTATCATTTCAGGTAAATTTAGATAAAGACACAGGACATGAGGGGGATATAAAAGCCAGGTATACCTGTTGTGATTTTTTTATTTAGTTATATTTCTGTACATAGGAGCAGTATTATAGTAGTTATATTCTTATACATAGGAGGCAGTATTATAGTAGTTATATCCTTGTACATAGGAGCAGTATTATAGTAGTTATATTCTTGTACATAGGAGCAGTATTATAGTAGTTATATTCTTGTACATAGGAGGCAGTATTATAGTAGTTATATTCTTTTACATAGGAGCAGTATTATAGTAGTTATATTCTTGTACATAGGAGCAGTATTATAGTAGTTATATTCTTGTACGTAGGAGCAGTATTATAGTAGTTATATTCTTGTACATAGGAGCAGTATTATAGTAGTTATATTCTTATACATAGGAGGCAGTATTATAGTAGTTATATTCTTTTACATAGGAGCAGTATTATAGTAGTTATATTCTTTTACATAGGAGCAGTATTATAGCAGTTATATTCTTGTACATAGGAGCAGTATTATAGTAGTTATATTCTTGTACATAGGAGCAGTATTATAGTAGTTATATTCTTATACATAGGAGGCAGTATTATAGTAGTTATATTCTTTTACATAGGAGCAGTATTATAGTAGTTATATTCTTTTACATAGGAGCAGTATTATAGTAGTTATATTCTTGTACATAGGAGCAGTATTATAGTAGTTATATTCTTGTACATAGGAGCAGTGTTATAGTAGTTATATTCTTGTACATAGGAGCAGTATTATAGTAGTTATATTCTTGTACATAGGAGCAGTATTATAGCAGTTATATTCTTGTACATAGGAGCAGTATTATAGTAGTTATATTCTTGTACATAGGAGCAGTATTATAGTAGTTATATTCTTATACATAGGAGGCAGTATTATAGTAGTTATATTCTTTTACATAGGAGGCAGTATTATAGTAGTTATATTCTTTTACATAGGAGCAGTATTATAGTAGTTATATTCTTGTACATAGGAGCAGTATTATAGTAGTTATATTCTTGTACATAGGAGCAGTATTATAGTAGTTATATTCTTGTACATAGGAGGCAGTATTATAGTAGTTATATACTTGTATATAAGAGCAGTATTATAGTAGTTATATTCTTGTACATAGGAGCAGTATTATAGTAGTTATATTCTTGTACATAGGAGGTAGTATTATAGTAGTTATATTCTTGTACATAGGAGCAGTATTATAGTAGTTATATTCTTGTACATAGGAGCAGTATTATAGTAGTTATATTCTTGTACATAGGAGCAGTATTATAGTAGTTATATTCTTGTACATAGGAGCAGTATTATAGTAGTTATATTCTTGTACATAGGAGCAGTATTATAGTAGTTATATTCTTGTACATAGGAGGTAGTATTATAGTAGTTATATTCTTGTACATAGGAGCAGTATTATAGTAGTTATATACTTGTATATAAGAGCAGTATTATAGTAGTTATATTCTTGTACATAGGAGCAGTATTATAGTAGTTATATTCTTGTACATAGGAGGTAGTATTATAGTAGTTATATTCTTGTACATAGGAGCAGTATTATAGTAGTTATATTCTTGTACATAGGAGCAGTATTATAGTAGTTATATTCTTGTACATAGGAGCTGTATTATAGTAGTTATATTCTTGTACATAGGACGCAGTATTATAGTAGTTATATTCCTGTACATAGGAGCAGTATTATAGTAGTTATATTCTTGTACATAGGAGCAGTGTTATAATAGTTATATTCTTGCACATAGGAGCAGTATTATAGTAGTTATATTCTTGTACATAGGAGCAGTATTATAGTAGTTATATTTTTGTACATAGGAGCAGTATTATAGTAGTTATATTCTTGTACATAGGAGGCAGTATTATAGTAGTTATATTCTTGTACATATGAGGCAGTATTATAGTAGTTATATTCTTGTACATAGGAGCAGTATTATAATAGTTATATTCTTGTACATAGGAGCAGTATTATAGTAGTTATATTCTTGTACATAGGAGCAGTATTATAGTAGTTATATTTTTGTACATAGGAGCAGTATTATAGTAGTTATATTCTTGTACATAGGAGCAGTATTATAGTAGTTATATTCTTGTACATAGGAGCAGTATTATAGTAGTTATATTCTTGTACAGAGGAGGCAGTATTATAGTAGTTATATTCTTGTACATAGGAGGCAGTATTATAGTAGTTATATTCTTGTACATAGGAGCAGTATTATAGTAGTTATATTCTTGTACATTGGAGCAGTATTATAGTAGTTATATTCTTGTACATAGGAGCAGTATTATAGTAGTTATATTCTTGTACATAGGAGCAGTATTATAGTAGTTATATTCTTGTACATAGGAGCAGTAACATAGTAGTTATATTCTTGTACATCGGAGCAGTATTATAATAGTTATATTTTTGTACATATGAGACAGTATTATAGTAGTTATATTCCTGTATATAGGAGGCATAAGAGTCTTTCCATTATCTGACTTAGCCCTGTTAGAATATGGGGGAATATGCCATCTGGACCTGGTGATTTGTCTATCTTAATCTTTTTAAGTGACCGCAGCACTTCTACCTGGGTCAAACAGGCCACTTTTAATAGGAAGTTTACTATGACTCTCTGCATTTCATCTTACATTACATTTTCCTCAGTGAATACAGTGGAGAAAAAAATGATTTAATAAATATGCTTTTTCCTCATCATCCTCTCCAACTCCTCCCTTATCACTCTTTAAAGGGCCAACATTTTCAGGTTTAATCTTTTTACCATTTATATATTTGAAAAACAGTTTAGGGTCAGTTTTACTCTGATTAGCAATACGTCTCACTGTCTCCCGCTAGGCTGTCTTTATCTGTCCTTTATGTATTCTATTTTTTTCTTTATAGTTTTTGTGCTTCTTCACTACTTTCTTGTTTTATTAATTTAAATACTTGTATGTCAATTAGAAGCTTATCATATTATGGTAACTATTCCCCAGATGTCCCCTGACCTGCTGCTCTGTTCTTCTGTCTTTTGGTTAATTCCAAAATCTAGTATGGTCATCCCTCTAGTTGGGTCCCGGTGGATCATGTGGAACATTTGAAAGAGAGGAACTCCAGCTTCCATGAAATTGTGCTTTATTTTGCAAAGATATAAAAGCCAAATACGTGTTTGGGGTCACCACATAGGGGCCTCACTCAAGACATATGCTACCTTTCTGGTGTAGCGGTATAGGTAGTATTTCAGAAAATGCGATCCCTGCTCTTAGTTTGCAACCTAAGTCCCTGAAAACATTTTTAAAGGGGTAGGTCATCAGTATCTGATCGGTGGGGTCCGACAACCTGGACCCCCGCTAATCAACTGTTTGAGAAGTTAGAGGTGCTCCTGTAATTGCGGTGTCCTTCTCTCAACTTACCAAGCACAGCGCCATACATTATATAGCGGCTGTCCTTGGTATTGCTCTCAGTCCCTATTACTTCAATGGGGCTGAGCTGCTCATAGGCCTCGTGAAAGCTGTTAGAAGGTCACAACTCTGAAACAAATGAGACTTCCTTCTCAAACAGCTGATCGGCGGGGTCCTGGGTGTCGGCCCCCTACTGTTCTTCAGTATATCTTGGAAAACCCTTTTAAGGACCCTCCACTTACCTCTAACTTCTTAATTGGTGACAATGTGGTCCATGACCGCTGGGTCTTCACCATCCCCTCCCAGTAATCTATCAACCCTATCCGTGATATGTTGAACTTAAGTGCCGTGAAGACAATACATTGTTCAATGATCCCAGGCTTTGTGACAGATTGCCCTATCTGTACCTCTAATGATCCATTCTCCCACCACCAGCACCTGTCTGGCCTGCCCTGAACTCCTGGCTCCCTCCTTGCTGTATCTGACATTGCTCTGGTTGGCAGAAGGTGTCCTGCTGCCGCAGTGCTATCCATGAACTGACATACCCCTCATCTGCCAACTTGGCAAATTTGTTAGGGTTTGTCAGATCAGGGCTAGCCTCACGGCAACCCTTCCATCTACCCTACCTTCTTATGGTTACTCAGCTAGCTACCTCACTTTCCTGCACCTCCATACTACCACCCTTCCCCAAATTTACCCCATAAAGTGTCTGCTCAGTGAGCTGCAAACTCCCTTCCGTATTGTCAAGGTATCTCCGTGTTGCAGTTTGTTCATTTAAATCCAGTATCTGGGCTTCCAAACGTGCAAGTTGCTCAATTTTATGAACCCTCCACCAGCTCCTCAAGGACTGCACACATTTCACAAGATGCATTGTCGATCATAGTGCACATACTTGATAATGGAGATCACGCTAAACACAAAAAAAAACAAGGTAAGTGATACAATTCAATACAAGTGAATAAATGCAGTTCTCTCCTAAAGTCCCTGAACCTAACATCACGAAATCCCAAGTCACGCACTTAAGACAAAACACACTTGAGATTAAAACAATGGCAAGCTCACAAACTCTCTTTTTCAGTCCTCTTATATAGCTGCAAAGAGTCTGCAGATTTTTTCCTTTGCTACTAATCTTGACCCTTACTCTTTTCAATCTTTTCATAAAACATTTTATTTGGGATTTATTGCTTTTAGATGCATTATGTGACTATGACGATAAGAATGCACACAGAAGTTCAATGAGATATATTCAGGCAACTGGGTAAATAGTCCTCTTTCATGTTGTCATCATATTATTCAGACCTGTACCTTGACTAAAATATTGAAAATGTGGGATTTGACTTTTGTGTTTAATTGATCTCTAATGTGGTGATTCAAGCATTGGAGTCAATGGGTCAGACAACAGAGAAGCCACTATTACAGAGAGTCATACAGAGGGGATTTCTAAGAATGGGAACGCCCTTATTAAAGTCTATGGGAGGGCAGATGGATAGGGTTTATGCTGTGACAGCTATTTTCTGCCTGGCTTCTTCTCTAGTGTACTCCTGGTCAGTACAGACAGGAATATATTACAGAACAAAGGGGCATTCCAAAAATGGACATTTATGTCTGATGTCTGGATGCAGGTCCCCCCTTTGGGGTCCTCAGCTATGTGTTTGGCTACAATGCTTACTGTCCCATAGAACTGAATGGAGAGATCCATTCATCCACTGCTTGTATATAGCCGCTGTTCTACAGGTGGGTCAGTTGACCTTGCTCTCCATGTAGGTGAGACCTACATGTATTAGACATGTATGCCATAGCCTGAAAATTTGCCATAAAAGTTGTATTGTTAGAGCATTTTTTAAGTACTTATTCTGTTCCCTTTTATTATTACCATTCTGTGTAATGATGTGCCTTGTAATGTAGTACCATCCCCCATTGTGCTGATAAGACCACATTCCTGAGACATGCGTGCTGCACACTAAAGGAGGCTAACAGGTTTAAACTCTGTGGCACACATACATTTCAGGAGACTCCAGCTTTGACTTCATCCTAGGTAGGAATTAACTGTTGATTTGCCCTATCTCGTGTATACCCTGGGGTGTCAGTCATATGTTATAGCATGATTGACGGAGTCTCCACCCCATTTAGGCTAGTGATAATTATTTACTTTTTATTAGTCTGTATGTGATTTGTGTTATCGTATATTTATTCACTTAGCCTGTATAAGCTTATTCATTCTCAAAGCTTTTTTGAATTCACGTCACCACCATATCTAGACTACGTTGCTATCCTATAGATGTTCTTTTTGATTATAATTGACCATTACTGTCACAGTTACAAAAGTCAATGTTGAGAATGCCCCCTTAAGGATGTGGGATAAGATAGGGCTCCTTTAAAGAGATTATCCCATGATTAATGTCCAAGCTGAAAATCATACATCATATACTGTAGCACATCACAATTTCTTTTTAACAAAGCTAGAACCAGCCCTGTACCTCACATGGGTCCAGACAGCTCCCCAATCATTGCTCTAATTGTTCTGCTACATTTATCTCAAGATGCCAGCTCAGGGGATACGGCCTTTCTCAGCGGTTATGTCCTTTCTGCTGCAGCTGGTGGCAGTAGAAGGATGGAACTGAGCATGCGCGACCATCTCCGTGAAGTGGACAGAGAAATTAGAAAAAGAACAAACAGCAGGTGGTGCTATACAGATATATTTCATTGAATAACTCGGTAGGTATAATACATTTTAATTACTTGCAATTACAAAAGTATTCAGATCCCAATAATGGTTTAAAAACTGTAGAATATTTTTTATGGGACAACCTTTTTAAAGCCCCTGGATCTAAATACTTTTGTAATTGCATGAAATTGAAAATTAAGCAAAGCCACTGAGTTATTCAATAAAATGTATCTGTATATCGCCACCTGCTGTTTGTTATTTTTCTTATTTCTTTGTCCTGCTCACTGAGATGGCCGCACATGCACCGTTTCATCCTTCAACTTGATAGGTAGAGCATGGGCATGACCCCTTAGCTGC
Organism: Rhinella marina; assembly: GCA_900303285.1. NCBI lineage: Eukaryota > Metazoa > Chordata > Amphibia > Anura > Bufonidae > Rhinella > Rhinella marina. The sequence goes on along the minus strand of ONZH01007048.1, from coordinate 19,416 downwards.
AGCAGAAAACACGCCGCTGAGCTATCAGCCTGATATAAATCCAGCAGAGCAATGAATGGGGAGATCTCTGGATCCATGTGAGGTACAGGGCTGGTTCTAGCTTTGTTAGGAAGAGATTGTGATCTCTGATTTCCATTACTTTCATTTGTCATGGGATAACCAATTTAAGTCTCCAGTTGGTCATAAGCACATCGCGCTGTAGGGGGAGGGGGTCATTTTTATGGCTCGTGTTTATCTTTAGAGATGCAGAAAAAATAACATCACGGTTTTATAAGAAATCTTAGGACACAATAACCTGTCTCAGTTTTTCTGAGAGACTGCAATCGTTTCTCTGAGACTATGAGGCGGATGATTGCATTATTCCACCACACAATGTTAGTGTCATAGAAATATTACTTTTAATGCAAATGAGTTTAAAAAAATAATTGCACCACATTCACATTTACTTCACATAGAAGAAGAAAGCAAAAATATTCACAGACAATGAGGAAAAAATGAAACAGGTTGTCTCAGGGTTGGGGGGTTACTTTAAAAAAAAACACTTAAAAAAAGCCAGAATGGATTAAAAATAAAGAAATGAAGATTACTCGCCTCACCAATTTCCTGCTGCTGCTCTGGTCTCTGCTGCTCTGTACTTCCTGGCTCTGGAAATGCCCACTGGTTACAATGGTGACACACCTCAACCAGTGATTGGCTGAATAGGAATTTCCAGTCACTTCCTGCATTTCAAGCGGGACCAGGAAATAGCAGTAGGCACTAGGGCAACATCAGGACGGCAGTGGCAGGATATCGTTGAGTTGATTAAAGTTGTTTTTTTTTTTTTAACCCTCCTGAAGATAGGTCATCAATATAAATTCCTGCACAATTATTTGTCTTCTGTTAAAGGGACATGAAACCAAATAGCCTGCATAAAGAGTTAAGCTCTATGGATATTATCCAGTTCCTGCTCTTGAACCCTTGACTTTTCCACATTTGCTGTCTTAGACTTTTTCACCACCTACCATCTCACTGGCTTGGTCTTTCCTCATTTCTACATCACTTTTGGGTTCCACTTTAGGTTTTTGTACTTTAGACCTCCTCTGGCCTACCTCTTATAGTTTTGGTATGAGGTGAACCCAAGTGTCACGGGGAGCCGGCGGCGCGCTTCCTCCGTGCAGTGTCGCCAGACTCCCACTACTGTTCAGGAGCAAGGACACGATGTGCATCCTCGTCTCCATGACAACAGGGGCAGGGAGAACCCGGCGCGCATTCAGTTTTAGCGTGGCCGGCGTCCTCCCCAGCCCCTTGACAATGAGCAGGAGGGGCTTCTGAGTGCTGGCAGGGAGGCCAGCGCTCAGCTGTGAATTAGTGTGTTTTAGGTCACGTGACGCTGGCCACGTCACGTGACCTGCCTGTATCTCTGAGCGCTCAGCTGTTATAGTTTTTTAATTAGGTCACGTGACACTGCAACCTCACGTGAACCACTTGGAGCCCTATTTAAACAGGCAACCTGCTAGCCACAGGTTGCCTGAGATTGGTCTTCCGACCAGAGCTTGCGTTTACTCAATTGCGATTACTGACTCGTCTTTGGCTTGTGTATTCGACTACGTTCTCCGTCTCGTCCTTTTGTACTTCGCTCCCTCCTTGTTTTGACTTTGGCTAGTTCGTTTGACCTTGTTCCTGCTTGCTCCATTGGCTTTGACGTGACCTCCCGGTTTGACCTTGCTGGTGACTACTCGTTATTGTGTGTGTCTGTTCTGTTGTTTGTTTATTGTGTTCTCCTAGTGTTCCCCCCCCCCTGTACGCCCCAGCACGCACCCAGATTAGGGACCATCGACCAGTTGTACGCACTCGCCTAGGATGGGTCGTGCGAGTAGGCAGGGTCAGAGGTGGGGTTTAAGCACTTACCCCCACACGAGTGACAGAACGTGACACCAAGACTATTGCCAAACCTAGGCCTTTCCTTTTTGAGGAGAACCATATTGACCACTAATTATGTTTATCCAAATATTACTCTCGTAAAATTCCAAATAATACAGAGTTCACACAACACCGCCATTTCACTTTCCATCCTAGGGTGACCTGAGACCTACAACGTTTTTCCAGTCCATCAGAAGATGTTGGATCAGGTCATTGCCCAACACCACGTGATGTCACCATACCTGCACAATGACATCAGTAATCCTCATGGAAACTCATAAATAGAGGATCATTTTGGATACAGACGGAACACAACTATAAGACGTAATGTTCTCATCTATTCAAATCTATTCTCTGCTTGATGCTATCATTAATGACTTGTTCTCTAATGGGGACATGTCCTCTCCTCCTCCAACTGAGACCACGAGTTCCATGTGATGGCATGCAATACACAGTACAACAGGATCATGATGTTCAGGTTCATTATCAGACTATCTATAGAGATCGTTCTATTCTAGGAAGTAATACACGTCAAGGTCAGTCACGTCGCAGAACAAGATACATGAAAAAAAATATTTACTGGTGAATGTTGGAATAAGACCATCGAAACTCAGGGTGGAGGGAAGAAAGGGATACAGGAGCATACGTAATGGCTGTTTTAAAGGTACCTAAGATACATTTGCTCCTAACAATTATCTTCCACACATACGTAGGAAGTAGAGATGAGCGAATCATTCAAAATTCGCTTCGCCTTAATATTCGTCTAACTTTTCATATGATTCGTATATCCTACGAATCTATTCGGCGAATTTGCGTACAAATCATACGTTATTATGCGGGGTTTTTCGAACATTCGCGCACTAATAACGAACGTTCAGTTTTAAAAGGAACGCAACTTCTGTGAACACGTACGCACGGGCGTACAAATTGCGTACGAATCCTCAGCGTACTATTGTCTAGCGATTGCGTAATACATGTCATTATCAGCAGATGACAGCAGATCATCCGGCTGTGACTGAGATGAGCGTGCCATCCACTCCACTACCTCATCCACTTTCTCCTCCACTACAATTTTGCGCCTTGGTGGGTTAGCCTGGTGGAACACCGGCCAAGTATTGTGAATTCTACAAGTAGAAGCTCCGGCTACAGGTCCTTTGGCACTGCTGCCCTGTGCCACCTTCTCCTTTTTTTTTTAGAGCTCGAAGTCTGGCTGGAACTGGACCTCTTTTGCTTATCCATTCCAGAAATTTTTTACTTCACTCTGTGGCCCTGCAGCTGGTCTTTGTCCCTGTCTCTCTCCCTATCTCTCTCCCTGCCTGATTAATTACTAGCCCTGCACTTGCCCTGCAGTATCCCTGATATGTGTAATATGGATTCCCAGAACAATTACACCCAAATTTTAACAAAACAGTTCTCAGTCTCACAGAACTTCACATACAGTGCTTCTGCTCGTCTCAGCAGTCGCAGCAGAAGTGATGCATCACTGGCTTACCGAGTCTGAGCCAATCAGGTGACCGCTTTCTTCCCGGGATTTTGCCGCACGAATAACGAACTAACAGTAAAAGTTTGCTAATTAATTGAATTCGTACGCAACAGCGTATAGAGTAAATTATACGTAGCATTAGTGTACAATTTATCAGACAAGTACGTAGTAAATGCGTAGAAAGCCTTAGGAACATTTTTGAATCTAACAGAGCGAATCTCAAAAAATTCTGCTGAAAATTTCCAAGATTCGTATTGAATCTACAAAGCGGCAAATAGATTCGCTCATCTCTAGTAGGAAGCCTGAGGCAGAACTATACCGGGTCCAGATGAGAATTCATCTTTGTGAGCTTCAATATTGTCTTGAAGACCTTGGTGGGTTTGATTCACCATCCATATCAATTCTTACACATGTATTCCAGCTAGCGGAGATGTGGTTGTTGATGTAGATGGTGATTTCAATCCATTGCTGTAGAAGCAATACGTTAAAGGGGTTTTCCAGGACTGTTAGATTGAAGGATTATCAGATCAGATCATTGAGGGTCCAACTTTTGATCCCACCAGTGAGCTGTTTGAAGGGTTGTACTGCTCTAAGGATAGGCCATCAATTTGGTGTCCTAGTCCTAGAAAGCTTCTTTAAGGAAAGCTGGGTAGATACCAACACCAGTTCTTGAGAATCTTTGGCCTGATAGTCCATCAGTGGTAGACATAGGGCTCACCTGGAGATAGCCCTACCGATGAAGCTGTGATAGATGCCCGATTTAAAGGGAGTCTATCTTAAAGACAGACGTAACGTAATTCTCCATTCAATCATGATACAGTGGGTGGTGCCTTATTGAGAAGAGAGAAGATGCTTTGTCATGCTCCGCCCCCTCAGGACATAACACATTGTATCAGTTTCTCCTGGCGTGTTCCTTTAATACACAATACAGCAGATTCTGTGAGAATACCCTACATAGCATATAATCAGGACTAGGGATGAGCGAACCGAACCGTAACGAACCAGATTCGTTACGAACTTTCCCAAAAGTTCGGTTCGTCATCGAACCGAATTTTCAGAAAGTTCGTGACGAATCTGGTTAAAATAACGGCGACGCAAAATATACGCATATTTATTGAGAATGTACGCTAATGCGTACATATTCAGTTAAGTAGCGTACCTTTGACAACGCTAGACTGTATGTTCGTTACTTGAGTAGGAATGTTCGCAGACGCAATATATGCGTACGCTAATGCGTACATATTCAGTTAAGTGGCGTACCTTTGACAACGCTAGACTGTATGTTCGTTACTTGAGTAAGAATGTTCGCAGACGCAGTGTATGCGTACGCTAATGCGTACATATTCAGTTAAGTAGCGTACCTTTGACAACGCTAGACTGTATGTTCGTTACTTGAGTAGGAATGTTCGCAGACTCAGTGTATGCGTACGCTAATGCGTACATATTCAGTTAAGTAGCGTACCTTTAACAACGCTAGACTGTATGTTCGTTACTTGAGTAGGAATGTTCGCAGACTCAGTGTATGCGTACGCTAATGCGTACATATTCAGTTAAGTAGCGTACCTTTAACAACGCTACACTGTATGTTCGTTATTTGTGCGGTAATGTTCGCATTAGCGTACGCATTAGTGTAAATTCTCAAATATGCGTATATTTTGCGTCGCCGTTGTTGAAGTCACTTGGATTTTTTCCACTTTTTTCATTGTAATAGCAACTGCAAGTAAACGAAACTATACCCTATCAGACTCCCATTATTGTAGCAGCAATTATTCAGCCATTATAGCAAGGTTCGTTTTAGGTTCGGTTCGTACGAATCCGAACTTCACTAAAGTTCGCCGAAGCGAACCGAACCGAACTTTTCAAAAGTTCGCTCATCCCTAATCAGGACACAGTGGGTCAGAGATTTCCCATGATGTCACCGATTAATGAATTCACTATTTTTACCAGTCCCTGTAGATTTTTTGATGAAAATGTAAAGCATTTTGTCCCATCCATAACATCCTGAAAGTTTCCATTTACAAACCTGTCACTTCATGCTGGGCTGGCAGATGTACATTGGGCTCTCACTGTGTTTTTCTTTACTTTCCCAGTAAGTGTAAATTTGTATGTATCTCCACCGTATGCATTCTCTATTATAAAAGAAAAAAATATTTTTTTATAACCTGCTGGACCCAGTTATGAAGGAACAGTACAATTCCTTTAATCTTGCAGAATGTCCAATAATCCAGCTGGCGGGTGCTGACATTTGAAGAGTTTTAGGGTATATTGAAAGACGCTGGGGTCTGTTGCAGAGGATTATAGACATTTTCTTGAAAGGGTCTTGGGAAGTTGTGGAAGAGTGGGGGTTCAGGTGTCTGTTGAGATCTGTTGAAGAGTGCTGGGTCTATTAGGATATACAGTATGAAAGGGTTCAGAGGTTTACTGGACTATGTTGAATGGTGCTGGGGTCTGTTGAAGGGTTCTTGAATCTATAGGGATCTAACAAAAGGTTCTGGTAACTACTGGAATCTGCTGAAAGGTGCTAGAGTCTTTTGGGATCTGTTGATTGATTCGGAGGCTTCTTGGGATCTGCTGAAAGGTGCTGGGCTCTCTCGGGATCTGTTGAAGGGCACTGGGGTCTATTGGAATATGTTAAAGAGTGATTTGGACTAATGGGAAATGTTGAAGAGTACTGGGGTCTCTTGGGATCTATTAAAGGGTGCTAGGGTCTATTAGGACCTGTTGAAGGGTTCTGGTGTATATTGGGATCTGTTGAACGGGGCTGAGGTCTATTGGAATCTACTGAAGAGTTCAGAGTTTTACTAGGATATTTTGAAGGATGTTGGGGCTCTTGGGATCTGTTGAAGGATCCTGGCATCTATTAGAATCTGTAAAAGGGTGCCTGGTCTATTGGAATTTGCTGAAGGCTTCTGGGGTCTATTGCAATCTGTTGAAGTGTGCTTGGGTCTATTGGGATATATTAAAGGGTGCTGTGGTCTCTTGGGATCTGTTAAAGGGTGCTGGGTTCTCTTGAACAATGCTGTGCTCTCTTGAACAATTGCTGTCTGTTGGAGTGCTTTGGTGTCTTTTGGGGTCCTTTGAAAGGCTCTGGGTGTGATAATAGACATTGGGGTCTTCTGAAGGGTTCTTGGATCTTTTGGGGCCCTGTGTAAGGATGCTGACTTTTGTTGTGTTATGTTGAATGGTTCTGAAGGATGTTAGGGTACTTTGAAGGCTGCTGGGGTCTGTTGAACGATGTTGGGGTTTTTGAAGGGTCCTTTGGTCTTTTGGGGGTCTGTTAAGGAGTACGTTGAAGAGTGTTTGTAGTAGGTTAGAGTTTGTTGAATGGTTCTGAGGTCTGGTACGGGTTCTGTGTTCTGGTGCAGTCTGTAGAAGGGCACTTTAGTCTGGGATCTTGTGTCACAAATAAAGATAACTATTCATGTTCTTGATATATTTTAGGGTTTGAGGTGTAATCTATATTGGAGGAAACGCACAGAGCCAAAAACTTACAACAGAGACCTATTGACTTGTGTTCCACCAATCTAATGAATGTATTGATTTAACTGGGAAGCAGCAAACTGAAATCAAATGCTAGACTCAAGTTTGCTTAGCAGTTGAGAGATGGGCTCTGGGATGTTTTGGTCATCTTTGATTAAGTTTAATCCTTGAGCCACAACCTACCTTTTATTTCAGCAAATTGCCAAGAAATATTTTTAAGTGGTTCTCCACTTATTCCACTCCAGAGACTCCCCAAGAGGATAGAATGACCCATCTAAAGACATCTGTTTTGTGGTTCTTGTCTTTTGTTATTAGGATAATGGTTGGTCCGATAATATACCTTAGATGTACCTACGGTTTATGGGAGAAAGGATTCTACATTAAAAGACCCAGCGAAATTTAAGGCATCTAATCCAGTCAACCAGTATCCTGTTCTGCACTGACAAGGAGCATGGACCCCAAAACAGCGGTCTACAGATGGATCTTTCTGCATGAGTACGAGCAGAATGACCAAAGGCTCTTCCTATAGAGATTACTGCATGTTGATGGAAAAGAGCCAGATCTGGGTCCTTTCCATAGAATATATGAGGCTTACATGTCTTAATATTCGACTCTTTGGGTGGACTGGTGGGCTTCAGAAGTCCTACTGAAGCCCACGAGTGTTGTGTTATGGAACAGAAACAGGGTCATAGTTATTGTGGACTTATACATCAATCATGATACCAAATAGACAACCGAATTTTGAATTGCTCGTTATCTTGGGGTGGGTCATTATCCTAAGTTATGAACTTTGGAAGACCCATAAGGACAACCATATCTTTGGATTTTTGGAAGACTCATAAGGACAACGATATCTTTGGATTTTTCCTGTTTTTGGATTGCTCCACCTTAGTTTATTTCTCATTTCATCAAAAAATGCTAGGTCTACAAGTCAAAACAGCATAATATAGTGAGTGAAATGATTGTTACTCATAGTTCCTTAGTTCAAACTATACCTTTAATGCTTTTCATAAGAATAAATCACAGCATATGTTCATCACAGAGAACACCCAGTTTTCCCCTCTCCTCCTCAGATTTGACGTTTAGAAGGATGTACTGATGAAAGGAAGCATAGGTTTAAATAGCCTGTGCTTGTGTGGGGTAGATTTATTAAAACTTTTGTTTTTTCAGAGCCCCCTTTTTTACTGAAATGAGCCGTGTCTGACCGGGGTGTGGTGGAACTCTGAAACAGGCAAAACTAAAAAAAACAAAAAGGTAACTGGTCCTCCTTGGTTTACCTTTCGCATACTTTTGTTTTTTACTTTTTGCTTCCATGCCTCGTATTAGTTCACCAAGTACGTATCAGAAGATCTGAGAACAATTATGTGAAGATAAGACAACTTGATATTCTATTGCCGAGAGATATCATTTAGAACAAGGCGAAAAAAAGCTGCTGCATTATAAGCATGAGGTCATACCTGCGTGTGCAGATGTTCTCGTATGTAAAAGAAAGAGTGGTTTCAATTGTACAGTCACAAAATACTTCAAGGAAATGGTGGTGAGTACTTGAGTGTATTGTGAGCTTGTCGTACAGCAACAAAAAGTATAGAACACCGGGTCAGCCAGAGCGGAGAATCAAGCTCTTCCAAGTTTCTATCAATCTCAAGTGAACAATAGACTTTTCTTCTTCCACAAGGTTGCAGGATGAATTCAGACAGGTATTTTATCTGGCTTGCTATGTGTAGAGCCTGGAGCAGCTGGTGAGCAGATGCCTGGGAGATGTGTCTACAAAGTGAACAACCAAATCTCTTAGGACGTTGCAAAACAACAACTCCCAACATGCCCTGAGAAAATTGCATCAAATTTCTTCAGAATCTGCAGATCTCTGCTAGAAGCCATGAGAACATCCCATATAGACTGTGCCTCCAGGGCACAATCGGGGTCTCAGTGTGTCGGAGTGGTATGTTGCGGCCTTACTAGTTCTGTGTGTCACGGTGCTCCCACCGGGATACCATCGTTCCCCAGAGTTAGGCTCTGCAGCATTCAAAGGTGTATTTGGAAGAATAAGTCGAGTCAAGACTTGATAAAGTTCAACAGTTTTACTTGAATAAACTTGCATCCAGATAATCTTTCTCTGTCTCCAGCAGGTTTTAGGTTGTACTGGCTGGTTAGCTTGGACATTTTGTTTTGCCTTTCTCTGCTGTACTAGTCTCTGGCTTTGGTCTGGTATCTGGACTTTTTAGCAGTTCTGGTACCTCTGAGTGGGGTGCCTTTGACATTTAACCCCCTTGTAATACCTAGTCTATGAACTGCATGTAGTCGAGGTGCTCTATAAGCTGCTTCCCCTGGAAGACTCCTACAGCATGAGAGGGTGCTCCCCTCACTGCATCATGTCTCCTCGCCTTCCAACTCTCAACTCAACTCTAGCTTCCTCACACATATACTGTAGAAAAAGTGTACAAAGAGTGCCCCCTTAACCAGAATGCCCTCATATGCCTTTATAAATAGTGCCCAGGAGAAGAGCGCCCCATACACAGGATAACAGGCCGAACTGGATGGACAGATGTCTTTTTTCAGCCTTATAAACTATGTTACTACGTTACAGTGTCTGAACCCCAGGATGTCCCCATAAATACTGCTCCAACCAAAACATTCCTCCATACACTGTCTTCAATTTCCATGTCTCGAGTACCTTTTTGCTAATATTACAGCACTTATGGCCGTATAGGATATCGCCGCCTGTTAAAATGGGGAGCAAACCAAACTGAAATGGACCTTCGGGGGACAGGGGAATCCATATTCATTGTGTACAAGACGTGTATTTCGGAGCAATCAGTCTTTTCTTTGGAAGTCTTTTCAGTTGCCTTGTAGACAATTCATTTGAGAAAACACAATTTATTTCTCTATGGCAACCGAGCAGAATTAATCACCGGCTGCGACGGTTAAGCTTCAGCGAGCGCAGAACCTAGCAGAGCTGATAAGAGTCCGCCGGAGTTCTTTTACCTACGCACGGCGTCCTACCTCCTAATCGGCCCTGGGTATCTAATGGAGGAGATTGGGTGATTTGTCACCTTAGTAAACATCAGTAATGGAAGGCATGGGTGCTACAATGGAGGCGATTTTTTTGAGTAATTACTATATTTTCTTTTTTTTTTTTTTTTTGCAGTTTACATACAAACAAGGAATCGAAACGGAAGAAAAAATGCATCTAATTTGATTTACTTTGGTCATTTTTTTCTATATACTATGTTACATTTTCTTTATATTTTTGTGGATTATGTTTTCATTTATTTTATTTTATTTTTCGCTATAACATTTCTATTTTTTATATATTTTTATTACAATTTTATTTATTTTTTGTGGTTAGATAGAAACAAAGAATACAGGCAGAAGAAAAGAAATCTAATTTGCTCTGGTTTTTTAATTTTTTTTCTCTACAATATTTTACATTTTTGTTATATGTTCATAGATTTTTTTTCTTAATAGCTTTTCCTTTTAATTTTTTTAACATTTTTTTTACATTCTTGCTATTTGTTTTATTTCTGTGCTATAATTTACATTTTCTTTTTATTTTTGTGGATTATGTTTTATTTTGGGGTTTTTTATTTCTTTTTTTTTTACATTTTATTGTCTGTTTTAATCAAATTTTAGGTTTAAATCTACAGTTTTTCCTGTTTATCATTTTAGGCAGGAAGACAATTGTGCTCAGGGGTGCAAATAAATTGATTTTCCACAACTACTAATGATGTTAGCCCATTTAAAAAATGACATCATTGGAAACCCATAGGATGTGCCCTGGCAGATATCAGCCAGCCAGAACTGTCCAAAACAACATGATGAACTGTTATGGGTTTACAAACTATTCTCGTTACCACAGGTAGGGGATTTTTTATTTATTTTTTTTTCAGCTTTACTTTTGTATGCAAATTAGCAGGTAAGTGCCAAGGCAAGGGCGATCCCTATTCAAGCAAGAGTCCTACTAGCAAACCCAGCTCCGCTCCTTTCCCCCATGCCCAGGTTAACAGGCCCAACCTTTCCCCGGCCTGGTGGTCCAATAGCAATGTTGCTCATGCAGCGTTATTTTCAGTCCAGCGCATGCTTAATACATCTGTGAAAACACTGCCCAGAGTTGGAGGCACGCTACGCATGCGCCGACATGATTGGCGCATGTGCACTATACTACCTGCTTTTTCATAAGGATATCAGTGATGTAAGTGGCTGTCGATCAGAGCAAAGGAGGATCTGGTCGGGGTTTTCACATATGATCTTGCCAGGATGGCACTCGTGAGGATTGGGACCGCCTTTGTGGCACTTGCCAGCTAATTTGCATACAGGATTAAAGTACCTTTCCTCTGCAATAAAAGAGTGATGACACTGCTATGTGTGAATATGTTTTGAGGTACTGTACCAAGCACTGGGAGTCACCCCTTTAAAGAACCACCAACCGGTGATGGAGGACCACCGCTTCTGTCAATGGAGCCTCCGAGGTGACAATCCAGGGTCGGACTGGCCCAACAGAGCACCAGGGGATCCTCCGGTGGGCCCAAGCTCTAACCATAATTGACCCCTAGAAAAAAAGGACCCTTAAGGTCCTATATACACGAAGGGTGGGCCCTCAAAATAATTTACCCTGGTAGGGCCAAAGGACTTCAGCCTGATGCTGTGACAATCTTTATTTTTCCTCCTCTGGTAAAAATCGTAAACTTTAATTTTCTCAAACTCACATACTGCTGATGGGGGTCACAGTGGAGCCGGGCGCCTTTAAAACAAGAGTTTCATCATACTAGTTCTTAAAGGGGTGGTCCATTATTTTACTACTGATGGCCTATTATCAACATCTTATTGGCAGGGTCTGACACCCTGCAGCCCCAACAATCAGCTGTTTCGTGGTAGCTCCATCGCCAGAAGTTTGCACCGGAACTAGTAAGCTACCCAAAATAGATACGGGGTGTCGGACCACCACAGACAGAGACGGATTTTGCATTTTTGGGGTCTCAAGCAAGGTTATATCAGGGAATCCTTGTGGCACCACCTGCTTCACCATTGCATTCAACTGTATCTACTTCCTGAGGACAATGATGCAGATGAAACAAGTGCCACTGCCAAGGGGATGGATCTGCCAGGGACAGCAGGGGGCACCTGGATCCTCGGGGACCCATGCAATTCCATAGTTTGTGTAGACCCCTTTAAGACAGTAGATTTAGCAGGATGGGGCGTGTATGGAGAGGGACTGAGCATGTATGGAGAGGGATTTGGCGTGTATGGACAGGGATGGGGCGTGTATGGAGAGGGATTGGGCATGTATGGAGAAGGATTGGGCCTGTATGGAGCGGGATTGGGCCTGTATGGAGAGTGATTGGGCATGTATGGAGAGGGATGGGGCATACATGGAGAGGGATTGGGCATGTATGGAGAGGGATTGGGCCTGTATGGAGAGGCATTGGGCATGTATGAAGAGGGATTGGGCCTGTATGGAGAGGGATTGGGGCGTGTATGGAGAGGGATTGGGCCTGTATGGAGAGGGAGTGGGCCTGTATGAAGAGGGATTATGCGTGTATGGAGAGGAATTGGGCCTGTATGGAGAGGCATTGGGTGGGGTTACGGGTGTGGCTTAACAGAAAAACATTTTCCATGTGAGCCTCAGGTTTTCTCCTTCTTTGCTTTCTTTGAAAGCTGTGATGCACGGTGATATACATGACCTCAGGCTATATTTACATACGCCGGAATAGTAGCGATCCAGACATGGGCACCGACGCTGCACAGAGAATATCCTGCGGCCAGGGAGCGGGACCACGTCACCATTATCTGTGAAAGTCCCACGCAAACCTCTTCCAGCTCTAGGAAAAATGTCATCTATAAAAAGAAGCTGAAATCAAGTCTTTCATTCAGTCTGAAAGGAAAATACTTTCAATTTATTCTATCTATATTGCCTCTCGCCGTCCGGCTGGAGATTACTTCACAATCTGATGTTGTAATAGATATGGAGCGGATGACAGAAAACCGCCTGCTGCACGACAATGAAGAGGTTCTTTCTTCAAGGGTCAGAATGCGACACATGATCCAGCTGAAGGGTTTAAGATTTTAGAAAAAAACATAAGGAAAAAGATTGATAGATATGAAAAAGAAAGAGCGATAGATAGATAAAAAAATAAATAGATAGATAGATAGATAGATAGATAGATAGATAGATAGATAGATAGGAGATAGATAGATGATAGATAGATAGATGATAGATAGATAGATAGATAGATAGATAGATAGATAGATAGATATAGATAGGAGATAGATAGATTGATAAATATGAGATAGATAGATAGATAGATTAATATCAGATAGATAGATAGATAGATAGATAGATAGATAGATAGATACAAAGATAGATAATTAGAAAGACTGAACAATTAAAGAGGACCTCTCACTGCTCCTGACATGCCTATTGTAATAGCTTCATGCATTCCCCATGTAATAACAATTCTGGAACATCTATTCTTATGGCTCTATGTTGTGCCATTCCTTTATTATTTCTACTAGAAGTTATGAATGAATTGCTAGCAGTCTGCAGTAAGGGTACAGAGGGGAGGTGACCAGTTGGGGGGGTGTACCTGCACAGTCTCACTCTATCCAATCAGTGCTGCCATGTTCATGTATGCAGGTACACACCCCCAACTGGTCACCTCCCCTCTGTACCCTTACTGCAGACTGCTAGCAATTCATTCATAACTTCTAGTAGAAATAATAAAGGAATGGCACAACATAGAGCCATAAGAATAGATGTTCCAGAATTGTTATTACATGGGGGATGCATGAAGCTATTACAATAGGCATGTCAGGAGCGGTGAGAGGTCCTCTTTAATAGATGATAGACAGGTAGATAATAAGCTAATAGATAGATAATATCCTTGACATGCGCATTGGCGCCGTGTTGTTTGTCCCCTGGTGAGCCTAATCTTTTGATCTACCCATTGAATAATCATTTGCTTATGAAGTATACAGGTGCAATCATGTTTTGTAATGCATAATAATCATGGCATTATGTGATTTAGCGTATTCACTGTATTATGTATAGGAATTTTATTATTATGTGCACAATTGTATGAATACATTATGATGTACTATGCACTTTTAGCACTTTATTTTTGTTTTTTATGTTTAATTATGTATAGTGATTACTGATTCATTGCACATACACTTTGTATATATATATATGCTTGAGAAAGGCTATAGCGCTGAGCCAAAACGTTGCGTATCCACATGGGTGAATAAAAGCATTTTCTTCATTTTTCATTGATTTTAGATAAAAAGATAGTTCAGAGCTTCACAGAAAGTCGAAGTTTAAGGTACAGTAATGGGGTCCACATTTACCCCATTCTGTCCCAGCAGTAACATCCTGAACTCATGTAGACATAAATGAGCTTCTGTCCTAGAAAACGACCAACAGAAATACAGAAATGGGCTTGTGGATGCTGAGGTGAACTCTAAATGGGGTTTATAGAAGGAAGGGGTTAAGTCAAATAACCTCTGTCATTTTACATTTCTGTTGACTGCAGGATTTACAGAGGCGCCCGGCTCCGGACCCTCAACAGATTGAATTCAATGACTAGAAAATTGAAATATAGGACGGGAGCGGTGACTTCACCTTCTGCACAAGCAAAGATACGATTCCCAAACCGGGGCGAAGCTTTCATCACCGAGAGACCAAAGCGGAATGTTCTCCCGGGCTAATATTTACCTGGGGCTGCTGGAAAGGTGCAGGATGAATGACTGTACTATGGAGAAAATGCTGCGGTGGGTGAATCTGGTGGGGGCCAATATATCTGTGCCATGAAACCTCTGCACCTTATATAGTGGCTGTCTTAAAGTAGCGGTAAATTTAGAAATGAATTACCGCTACTTCTACCATTGATGGCAGCACTCTCCCTGCAGTCCTCCGGGTGGTCCTCCAAAGTCTGCAATTATAGTGTGGCGCTACTTATCTTCTAAGCTGCTTATCCACCAAGGATCCATTCAAGTCACTTTTCTACTTACCTTGTTGCCCTAAGGGTACCCTCATGATACCTACAGCTTTGGCCTAGTCCCTGAACTCCCGGGTCATCACCAGGGCGTAAACACTTTCGCTTTCACCTATCTCGCCATTATCACAGGCATTTCCTCTCCATCCTTCAGTTGAGCAGCAGGGTAGGGCTGCTGCTGCAGACAGTTGACTTACAGACAGACCGATCTGAGTTTTATGAGACAGAGGAGGAGGATAATTGATCTCCTGAGAGGTACATATAACAATTTTTGATGTTTTTTTTTTTTTTTGCCTCATAGCCATCTTATTTTATTTTTAAAGTGACAGCGCTATATGCATACCTCCCAACAAACAAAGAGGGACACCTAATAACTATACACCTAATCCCACCCAGTCCCCTTTCTGCCCCACATAGTAATTATTCCCGTTATGTGCCCCCATTAATATGCCTAGCTGTGCCCCCAGTAATATGCCCAGCTGTGCCCTCAATAATTTGCCCTGTTATGTGCCCCCAGTAATATGCCCACATTGTGCCACTCACAGAAAGTAAAAAAATAAGCACCACATACTTACCATCTTCCTAGCAGCAGCAGCAGGACATCGGCTGCTCTAGTCTGTGGAGGGGGTGGAGCCGAGGCCCCCCGCACAGACCAGAGATGTGGAGAGCCGGCGGGGAGGAGGAATAATGAAGCAGGGAGCCAATGCCGGCATCTCTGCTTAATTATGTCAACTATCTCTCCTTCCTATGGACGCAGGGACAGCTGCTAGAAAGCGGGACATACCTCCCCCTTACCGGGACAGCCACTGTAATCCGGGACTGTCCCGCTGGATCCGGGATGGTTGGGAGGTTTGTTATATGGTTCTTACTAGAAATATAAGCCTGTAAGATCCAACTTTTTCATGTGTATTTCCCTTTAAGAGCAACTACCTGGTGTTTTTCTCGTCTTGACAGCAGATACAGGCTCAGCATGTGGGCTCTCTAATATAATAGCTGGAGTGGGGGGGAGGCTCTTATATAGATGTTTGCTCCATCTGGCTTTACTTTGTGTGTTTTGTTCTGTAAAGAACGCAGCGGGCACATATAACACCGCCTGGTTTTCTGACAGCCCCATACATTACAGGCAGACGTATAAATTGTACTCCGAGCTGCACTCTACGCGGTGGTAAAGAGACTGTGTGTAGATAATGGCAGGCGGCTGCTGCACAGGACAAAGGTGACGTGTTTGTCATCTCTGCCTGCTCCTCTGATTTCCACTATTCGGAATTATCCGAGGCTCGCAAAAGCCTCTCCGCAGCGTCAGACAATGGAGAGAATTCTGAGCCATATCCTCCGCTTTATCATAAGGCCAATAACAGAACAATACTGCTACAACAACAACAACTAACAGTAGTAGGAGCATGTTTATTCAATTTAAAAAAAATAAATTAATTAAAAAAAAAAAAAAAAATATATATATATATATATATATATATATATATATATATATAAATGTTTTTGAAACATTCGATTCGGCTGCTTCACCGAATGTCAAAAAAAAATTGCTTTATGACTAATTACTTTGTAAGTAGCGGGCGCAATTATTATCCCTGTACTGTGACATCACTGTGTTTATTATCCCTGTACTGTGACATCACTGTGTTTATTATCCCTGTACTGTGACATCACTGTGTTTATTATCCCTGTACTGTGACATCGCTGTGTTTATTATCTCTGTACTGTGACATCACTGTGTTTATTATCCCTGTACTGTGACATCACTGTGTTTATTATCCCTGTACTGTGACATCACTGTGTTTATTATCTCTGTACTGTGACATCACTGTGTTTATTATCCCTGTACAGTGACATCACTGTGTTTATTATCCCTGTACTGTGACATCACTGTGTTTATTATCCCTGTACTGTGACATCGCTGTGTTTATTATCTCTGTACTGTGACATCACTGTGTTTATTATCCCTGTACTGTGACATCACTGTGTTTATTATCCCTGTACTGTGACATCACTGTGTTTATTATCCCTGTACTGTGACATCACTGTGTTTATTATCCCTGTACTGTGACATCACTGTGTGTATTATCTCTGTACTGTGAAATCACTGTGTTTATTATGCCTGTACTGTGACATCACTGTGTTTATTATCCCTGTACTGTGACATCGCTGTGTTTATTATCTCTGTACTGTGACATCACTGTGTTTATTATCCCTGTACTGTGACATCACTGTGTTTATTATCCCTGTACTGTGACATCACTGTGTTTATTATCCCTGTAATGTGACATCACTGTGTTTATTATCCCTGTACTGTGACATCACTGTGTGTATTATCTCTGTACTGTGAAATCACTGTGTTTATTATGCCTGTACTGTGACATCACTGTGTTTATTATCCCTGTACTGTGACATCGCAGTGTTTATTATCTCTGTACTGTGACATCACTGTGTTTATTATCCCTGTACTGTGACATCACTGTGTTTATTATCCCTGTACTGTGACATCGCTGTGTTTATTATCTCTGTACTGTGACATCACTGTGTTTATTATCCCTGTACTGTGACATCTCTGTGTTTATTATCCCTGTACTGTGACATCACTGTGTTTATTATCTCTGTACCATACCTCCCAAGTGTCCCTCTTTTGGAGGGACAGTCCCTCTTTTTGACCCAAGTCCCTCTGTCCCTCTTTGATCCTTAAATGTCCCTCTTTTTGACCTGGAGGAATTAAGGCATAAATTTGCATTAATAAATTTACTAAATTGCTCCTTACTAAAGTGTTTGTATGGTTTCTACCTGTATATTAGACCAGAACTTCATTATTTGGTGCAATTTGTACCTTAAAATATCTATAATCTGATGATTTATGTGTTAATATTTATATGGACATTAAAGAAAAAAAAATTGCCGCAGGGGCTCCAGTAATTATGTTTTTGGTTGAGAGGTGTATGAAAAAAACTGCCATGATGTGCACCGCACACATTGTCCCTCTTTGCAATTTTCAAAAGTTGGGAGGTATGCTGTACTGTGACATCACTGTGTTTATTATCTCTGTACTGTGACATCACTGTATTTATTATCCCTGTACTGTGACATCACTGTGTTTATTATCTCTGTACTGTGATATCACTGTGTTTATTATCCCTGTACTGTGACATCACTGTGTTTGTTATCTCTGTACTGTGACATCACTGTGTTTATTATCTCTGTACTGTGACATCACTGTGTTTATTATCTCTGTACTGTGACATCACTGTGTTTATTATCCCTGTACTGTGACATCACTGTGTTTATTATCCCTGTACTGTGACATCACTGCGTTTATTATCTCTGTACTGTGACATCACTGTGTTTATTATCTCTGTACTGTGACATCACTGTGTTTCTTATCCCTGTACTGTGACATCACTGTGTTTATTATCTCTGTACTGTGACATCACTGTGTTTATTATCCCTGTACGGTGACATCACTGTGTTTATTATCTCTGTACTGTGACATCACTGTGTTTATTATCCCTGTTCTGTGACATCACTGCGTTTATTATCCTTGTACTGTGAAATCACTGTGTTTATTATCTCTGTGCTGTGACATCACTGTGTTTATTATCTCTGTACTGTGACATCACTGTGTTTATTATCCCTGTACTGTGATATCACTGTGTTTATTATCTCTGTGCTGTGACATCACTGTGTTTATTATCTCTGTACTGTGACATCACTGTGTTTATTATCCCTGTACTGTGACATCGCTGTGTTTATTATCTCTGTACTGTGACATCACTGTGTTTATTATCCCTGTACTGTGACATCACTGTGTTTATTATCTCTGTACTGTGACATCACTGTGTTTATTATCCCTGTACTGTGACATCTCTGTGTTTATTATCCCTGTACTGTGACATCACTGTGTTTATTATCTCTGTACCATACCTCCCAAGTGTCCCTCTTTTTGACCCAAGTCCCTCTGTCCCTCTTTGATCCTTAAATGTCCCTCTTTTTGACCTGGAGGAATTACATACCTCCCAAGTGTCCCTCTTTTGGAGGGACAGTCCCTCTTTTTGACCCAAGTCACTCTGTCCCTCTTTGATCCTTAAATGTCCCTCTTTTTGACCTGGAGGAATTAAGGCATAAATGTGCATTAATAAATTTACTAAATTGCTCCTTACTAAAGTGTTTGTAAGGTTTCTACCTGTATATTAGACCAGAACTTCATTATTTGGTGCAATTTGTACCTTAAAATATCTATAATCTGATGATTTATGTGTTAATATTTATATGGACATTGAAGAACAAGAAAAAAAAATTGCCGCAGGGGCTCCAGTAATTATGTTTTGGGTTGAGAGGTGTATGAAAAAAACTGCCATGTTGTGCACCGCACACATTGTCCCTCTTTGCAATTTCAAAAGTTGGGGTATGCTGTCACTGGTACAATCACTGTGTTTCATTATCTCCATTGTACTGTGACATCACTGGTGTTTATTATCTCTGTACCTGTGACATCACTGTGTTTATTATCCCTGTACATGTGACCATCACTGTGTTACTTATCCCTGTACTGTGACATCACTG
>ONZH01007046.1:0-65483 GCA_900303285.1 Rhinella marina | reverse complement strand
CCTGCCTAACCAACAACTAATTCAGGCCCTAACACTCTCCCTGACAGACAGCAGCTCTATCCCTAATCTCATGCAGACGGCGTATGACGCGAGCAGCGCGAGACCAGATTCTTATATTCCCAGGTCATCTGATCTCGCCAGCCAATCCCTGCTATCGACTTGTAGGGGCCCCACGTGATGCTAGGAGGTACCAAAGACTCTCCTGCATGTTGATTGGCTGAAAAAAGGCGGCTAACATGCAGGAAGAGGAAGTTGCCATTTCCTCGAGGATCGCGATATGCTCGTCCGAGTAGCGAGCATATGCGAATACCCTAATGCTCGAACGAGCACCAAGCTCGGACGAGCATGTTCGCTCATCTCTACTCATCATTCTTCAACTGTGTTTCCCAGTGTTATGGCTCCACGAAAGTGTATTAATTTCGCGAGTCAGTTTCTATTTCATCTGTGGTGAATATACAGTGTTGAAGCAACAGTAGAATATTACAGACTTTGTTAAAAAAGTATACTTTGCATACTTTGGACTAAAAATTGGAGATCAAGATAAAGTTTGGGCGCCTCATAAAGTATGCAAACGGTGTGTTGAGGACCTCCGAAACTGGTTCAAAGGTAAGAAAAAATCTTATTGGATTCCTATGGTATGGCGAGAGCAAAAGAACCATAGTGACGACTGTTACTTTTCGTCATGCAATGTGAAAGGGTTTAATTCCAAATGGAAGTATTCCATTTCATACTTCAATCTTCACTCAGCAATTCGTCCCATCCCCCATGGCACAGATATACCAGTACCCAAGCCCCCTGCCACCTTGGAAGAGATACCTAGCTCAGATGAAGGTGAAGTCATACCTGAACCAGATGACGAATCAAGTTCTGACTTTGAAGATGATACAAGGCCAAAATTGTTTTCTCAGGAGGAGATGAATGATTTGGTAAGAGACTTGAATCTTCCCAAAGATGCCGCTGAGTAAGGGGTCGTTCACATCACCGTTAGGGCTTCCGTTCAGTCTTTCCGTTATAACATCGTTATAACGGAAAGAAACGGAATCCCTAGGACGGACATCAAAACGGACACCTTTAAGAGGCATTCCCTTTTGATCCGTCATAATAGAAGCCTATGGCCCTGCATAACGGATCCGTCTTTGCCGTTATCTGAGCGGAAAACAAAGTCCTGTCGACAGGACTTTGTTTCCGTCCAGCATACGGCAACCAGACGGGATCCGTTATTGCAGGCCATAGGCTTCTATTATGACGGATCAAACGAATGCCTCTTAAAGGTGTCCGTTTTGATGTCCGTCCTAGGGATTCCGTTTCTTTCCGTTATAACGATGTTATAACGGAAAGACTGAACGGAAGCCCTAACGGTGATGTGAACGAGCCCTTACTCGAATCAAGGCTGAAAAGCAGGAATTTATTGTTGCCAGGAGTGTCAGCTTCATGGTTCAGACATTGTGAAAAGGAGTTCGTTCCTTACTTCGCCCAGGAAGACAAGTTGGTTTATTGCATCGATGTTGAAGGTCTGATGGGTCAATTTAAAATCCAATATGATTTAGAGCAATGGCATCTTTTTATAGATTCTTCAAAAAGAAGTCTCAAAGCAGTTTTACTCCACAACGGTGGTTTTTATGCTTTCATACCTGTAGGTAATTCTGTACACTTGAAGGAAACCTATGAGAAATTGGAATTGGTTCTTCGTAAACCTAAATATGAAGACAATGGTTGGCAAGTGTGTGGGGAATTGAAGGTCTTGTGCATGCTGGTCAGGCAACAAGCTGGGTATACCAAATATCCTTGTTTTCTGTGTCTATGGGACAGTCGAGACCGACAAAATCACTGGACCAAGAAGAGTTGGCAGCCGAGGGTGCTAACAGTTGATAAAACAAAATGTCCTCCAAGAAACTTTGGTACCTGCACATAAAATTAGGATTGATGAAGCAATCCGTAAAATCACTTCCAAGAGATGGAGAATGCTTCAAATACTTGGTCACCAAGTTTCCAGGCCTGTTGGAGGCAAAATTGAAGGAAGGTGTGTTCGTCGGACCAGACATCAGAAGGCTTATAGAAAAAGATCGTCAGATGAAAGCTGAAAGTATTTCAAGCTTTAGGTTGTCTGGTGAGTTTGACAGGGCATTTCCTCCTGTCCCACCTTGACTACTTTTCAGAAAATTTGGGAGCTGTGAGTGAGGAACAAGGTGAACGACTCTACCAAGACATTAAAGAGATGGAAAGGAGATACCAGGGAAAATGAAGCATAAGACAGCATTACAATGATGGCAGACTACTGTTGGATGCTTCAGAGGGACATTCTAGATGCTACTCACAAGCGTAAATGCACCAAGAGGAGCCTCACAGGGAAGAAGAATCAAGTTTAGTGTGTGTAGGTGAGCTCATTTCAGTTCAAAAAAGGATTTTCATGAAAAAAATTGTAATAAAACATTAGTTTTATAAGTCGATTTCCATTTATTTTGAGGTATTGCCTTATTTAACATAGTTACCTAAATTGTCAGGAAATGTGATTTCTTATGACAAAATGGAGGTAATTTTCGGATTCAGCGCACCAAAAAACATAAAGATTACGTGGAATAACCAAAACAGCTCTTGAAAAAAATGTTTTTGCAGACCTGTGTAATCGCACCGGTGTCAGGGGCGAATAAAACAAGCCATGGACCTGAAAATGGACACACTGGAGTGGGAAGTGGGTAAGTATGATTCTTTCCATAGTGGAGGCAAGTTGTGAGCATCTGAGAAAAGTTACTTGTTCCTGGACAACACCTTTAAAGGAAATCTGTCACCTGGATCATCGTTATTCATGTAAAAATATTGACTAATAGCAAACAGTACCTAATTTCCAGATGTTCTTTTCTTTCTGCAATCCTCGTTTTCTTTTTTCAGAAAGTCCACTTTGTTCAGTATGCAAATCATCCAGGTAAGGTGCCCAGAGGGGCGTTACTTTCTCTTGAAGGAGCCCAGGCACACCTCCATCTAGTGCCCAAGCCCTCCCTCATGGAGAGCCCAAGCATGCCTCCTCCTCACTCACATATGACACCGCTGCTGCACCATGTCCGCCCACCTCGCCGTTCAGTCACTATCAAACCATAACCCATCCCACCGTTTGAGAGGAGGAGTGCAGTCACAGGCAGTGTTCGCCACTGCATATGTGCAAGGTTTGAAAGAGATGGTGGGCAGCATAAAGATACTTAGTATATATACACTGCTGTTTATAGTATACGTCAGGGACATTGCTAGGGTCTCAAAAGATCCAGGGCCTAAGCCCCAATGAATATGGCCCAATTCTCTAAGCCGACCACCTGCCCCCCCCCCCTTCCACAGCAGCACTTACCTTTCACATCCAGGGCTTCCAGGTGATGTCTCCTCTGATGTAGATCTTCTCTGTCATCATCTTCGGTCCGGACATCTTCTCTCAGCCACCTCGTCTCTGTAGAGTGTGACACACAGACATCTTAGCTTCCTCACGTTTTATCATCTCCCAACCTGGAGTCCCCCCGCTGTGCCCCCCAATACCAAAAATATCAGTGCCCCCCATAATAATAGTGCTCCTCAAAGTCCCACCAATAGTAATTCCCTTATAGAATGCCCTCATTAGTAATAGTGCCCCCTACAGTGCCCCAAACAGTGATAATGCTCCCCAACAGTGCCCCCATCAGTAGAAGAGCACTCCAGTATTAATAATACCCTCACAGAACCCACAGTAGAAATAAAGCTCTCCTATTGTTCCCCAGTGGTAATAAAGCTCTGTACAGACCCCTCAGTAGTAATAAGATCCCCCATAGTGCTCTTAGTAGAAATAAGGTGGATCTATAAGGCCCTCCTATAGAGGCCCCAGTAGTAATAAGAACATCTACAATGTCCCCTGGATTTATAATACCCCTACAGGGCCCCAGTATTTATAACCCCCCCTCCTGTTATAATGCTCGCCCTGAAGTGCCCCAGTATTCATACTGCCCCCTGTAGTGTTATTCCTCCCTTTAGTGCCCTCAGCAATGATGATTCCTCAGCTCCTCCACTATACAGTCCCATGTAAATAAAATTATTTTCCCTCCCTCCGCCGTAGAGTCCCATGTAAATAACATCACTCCCCTCCCTTCAGCCCCTCCAACATACAGTCCCATGTAAATAACATCACTCCCCTCCCTTCAGCTCTTCCAACATACAGTCCCATATAAATAACATCACTCCCTCTGCAGCCGCCTTCAACATACAGTCCCATGAAAATAACATCACCCCGTCCCACAGCCCCCTCCAACGTTCAGTCCCATGTAAATAACATCACTCTCTCCCTCAGCCCCCTCCAAAATTCACTCCCATGAAATAACATCATCCCCTCCCACAGCCGCCATCAACATACAGTCCCATGTAAATAACATCACTCCCTCCCACAGCCCCCTCCAACACAGTCCCATGTAAATAGCGTCACCCACTGAACATTCAGTCCCATGTAAATAACATCCCTCTCTTCAGCCCTAAAATACAGTCCCAGTTAAATAACTACAACTCCCAGCATTACTCTTCACTTACCTCTCCTTATAGCAGACATCAGCAGAGCTTCTTCCCCTAGAGTTTCTTCACTGTGGAGCCTCTCCTGCACTGGTCACATGATGACATGTGACCAGTGACATAATCGCAGGTCCTTCCAGCTACTGCACCAATCACATGACCTATGATGTCACCACAGGTCCTACACCTGGTGCAGTGCTTTAGATTCGATCAGGACGGCAATACAATTGTATCTAGCTGGCAGGCAGGACATTCGGGGCCTGGGAGGAAACATCAGGGGCCCAGGCCCAGGGAATTAAAAAAAATGAAAATACTTAAATATCACTTCATGATAAATATATTCCCAAATACCTTTCATTAGTTATAATGGCTTGTTTTGTCTGGGGAGCAATCATTAGGAGAAACAAAATGGCCACCATCCTATTAGTACACACAAAACCTGTCCTAATCACACAGGAGGACAAGTTACTTCACAACACTGAGGTAAAGAGCTGCCTCATCCTCCTCTCTGCTCTGCTTGTCAGGGATTATGATCCTGAATACAGATGATAAGATCTTTAGCTGAATTTCTGTTGGAATTGAGGTCATGGGCAGATGTGGCTAATGAGCAGCAACTCTTGTGTGCAGTCTCCATTACCACAGTCTGTCCTGTCCGTCCTCTCTGTACATCATGTCTCCTCATGAACTCCATTCCCACAAAGATTCAGCTGAAGATCTTATTGTATTCAGGATCATAATCTCTGACAGTCAGAACAGAGAGGAGGATGAGGCAGCTCTTTACCTCGGTGTTGTGAAGTAACTTGTCCTCCTGTGTGATTAGGACAGGTTTTGTGTGTACTAATAGGACGGCGGCCATTTTATTTCTCCTAATGACTGCTCCTTACACAAAATGAGCCATTATAACTAATGAAAGGTATTTGGGAATATATTTATAATAAAGTAATATTTATGTATTTTCATTTTTTTTAATTCCCGGAGAACCCCTTTAAGGGCCTTAGATTGATAGAACATAAAATATATTTAGGATTAACCCCTTAGTGACCAGCCTATTTTGGGCCTTACTGACCAAACGTTTTTCTTCCTTTTTTCATTGTTGCCTTCCAAGAGATATAACTTTTTTTTCCGTCTATATAGCTGTTTGAGGGCTTGTGTTTTGCAGGACAAGTTTTAGTTTCAATGGTGCCATTTTGGGGTACACATAACTTTATTATTAAAGGGGTTCTGCAGTTTTTAAAAACGACACCCGACACCTCCGCCGATCAGCTGTTTGAGAAGGCAGCGGCACTGCAGGAGCGCCGCGGCCTTCTCTGTGTTTACCGCAGGCCCAGTGATGTCACGACTAGTATCACTGGCCTGGGCGGGGCTAAGCTCTGTTCCCATGAATGGAGCTTAGCCGCGCACAGGCCAGTGATAGTAGTCGTGACGTCACTGGGCCTGCGGTAAACAAAGAGAAGGCCGCGGCGCTCCTGCGGCGCCGCTGCCTTCTCAAACAGCTGATCGGCGGGGGCCCCGGGTGTCGGACCCCCGGCGATCAGATGCTGATGATCTATCCAGAGGATAGATCATCTGTTTTTAAAAACTGTAGAAACCCTTTAACTTTTATTAACTCTTTATGGGAGGGAGATGGGAAAAATAGCAATACTGCCACTGAGTTTTTACGTTATAAATTTTACAGTGTTCATTTTTCGGTTTTAAATAACATAATATCTTTATTCTCTGGGTCAGTATGATTAGAGCGATACCAAATACAAACGTACATTTTTACGTTTTACTACTTTTGTGCAATAAAACAGAAGTAAATCTTTTTGCATGGCCACCGTAGGGAATAATTCACATGATATTTATGTAGTGGGGGTCGTTAGGTACTGGGCGATACCAAACATATGGGGTAGCTTTTTTTACCTTTTTTTTTTTATTTAAAAGCGTATTTTAAATTGAAAAAAAGTTTTTTTACTCAAATTTTTTATTTCATAAATGTGTTTTTTTTTAAACTTTTATTTACCACTTAATAGTCCCACAACGGGACTATAACAGAGAACATTTTGATTGATTATAAAATATTCCTATAGTGCATTGCATTTTAATGTCAGTGCTATACTGACATTGACCAGTAGGCTGCGCCAGAGAGGCACAGCCAGCTGGAAAATACTCAAGGCTGGCTTGGGGCCTATATAAGACTCCAGCCAGCCTTTACACGCATCGGCAACCTGCTCCCTCTATCAACACTTTACATGCGACAGATGCCATTGCCCGCCGCATTTAAAGCATTAAACAGCCCGGATCGGCACTCCTGCCGGTCTGGGCTGTTAGAGCAGGAGTGCAACTCTCATGTGAGAGCAAGGCCCCCGCTCCCTGCGAGACCTGTGCAGCTTTAGACCTGGCCACCGTAGAAAAGCAGCAGCCCAGCCTAAGACATATGGGTGGTCACTAAGGGGTTAACATTTCTAAAGTTTTATAAATTATATAAAAGTTAATAAATGAATAACACAATATTAATAACAGAAAGTATTTTTTTAAGCTGGAGTCGGACTCGGTACGTTTCTACCAACTCCGAATCCACCGAAAACTAGCTTTGACTCTACAGCCCTGCCTCTAAAGGCTCCAACGCTAACACAGTGATGTTCCTATGGAGCACATTGAATTCCCCCCTAAACTGCAATGGAAAACCATTACAATCCATGGAAGAAGTGATCAGACGAGTGCATGTTTTTAAGACCGCATATGGCTAAATGAATGGAAAAATACAAAATTTATCCGGGAAAGCAAAGAGTAAAAAACAAAAATGCAAAAATGAAAATTGACCCAGAGCTTAATAAAGCTACCTCATGGTCTATTAGAGGGTTGCAGAACTTTTTATTATACAATAATGGATCTTTGTTTAAAAAAGAATTGTTGGAGATATTTCTGTCTGCATTATTAGTCAAAGGCACGACTCTGAATGGCTGTTTTTCCAAAGGTGGATTGGACATTGACTATACCGGGAGTGTACCTGGTGGGTTGCTCAGGTTATGACATCATGAGGCCTCTACACCACTATGGGTCATTCTGTTAACGAAGACCTTTATGTGCACTATCTGGCATCACTAGTAGTGTTGAGCGAGCACCTCTGTGCTCGTATGCTCGGGTGCTCTGGCCGAGCACTAGGGGTTGCTCGAGTGCTCGGCCGAGCACCCGAGCATGATGTTAGTCAATGGGACTAAACCAGGCACCCCCCGCTCGGAAGAGGGGAGGGTGTCTGGTTAATAGAAAAAGGTCAGAATCGCGACTTCTCCTCTTTTACTCCTTTCACACGTAAAAGTATGCTAATTAACTGAATTAGTACGCAGTAGCGCATAAAGTGTACGCAGTAGCGCACAATGCGTACGCATTAGCATACAAATGCATATGAATTAGCATACGAAATTCGTACGCATTAGCGTACAAATGCGTACGCATTAGCATACAAATTCATATGCATTAGCATACAAATTCATACGTATTAGCGTACAAATCAACATTACAGTGCAGGGAAGAGACTCGAGCATTGCGCTCAAGTACACTCGATGTTCGGCCGAACACCGAGCGGACCCGAGCGTAGGCATTCTCGGCCGAGCATGCTCGCTCAACATTAATCACTAGTACTGCTCCTCATCAATTATATACAATTCTAGTAAGAATAGGCACAGTCTACATGATCCACCACCTTTTTCAGTTCACATCATATATTACTGCTCCTCATAGTGGTTAACAGGTTTGCATATAGGGTGCTAAATACTACTATAGGGCTGTATGTCTAATAATAGTGCTCCATATATCACTAAAGGAATGTAAATATAATCATAGTGCCCTGTGAGTCACTATATGTCTGCGCATACATATAATAGGTGGACTCCACATATTACTGTAGGGCTGTATGTAAAATAATGGTGCTTAATATTTGACTGTAGAGCTGCATATAAGGGTCAGGCAGCTCTGTCCTATAATTTAAATTTGCTGGCCATGGCTAATGTTTATACAGCCATGCATTCTATCTCATATTTTTTAATCAAATTCTTCCCAAGTCTCGAGCTTATGATATAATGACCAGGACAAGAGACAACTCCAGGAATGACACCTTGTAGGTCATCAGTAGAGATGAGCGAATCTATTCGCCGCTTCATAGATTCAATACGAATCTTGGAAATTTTCCGCTGCGAAGCGAATCTGGATTTTTTGAGATTCACTTTGGTAGATTCGAAAATGTTCTTAAAGCTTTCTACGCATTCGCTACGTACTTGTCCGATAAATTGTACGCTAATGCTACGTATAAGTTACTTTATACGCTGATGCGTACAAACTCAGTTAATTAGCGAACTTTTACTGTTCGTTATTTGTGCGGCGAAAATCTCGGGAAGAAAGAGGTCACCTGACCTAGTGGGAAGGGCTTGCTCTGATTGGCTCAGACTCTGTAAGCCAGTGACGCATCAGTTGTGCTGCAACTGCTGAGATGAGCAGAAGCACTGTCTGTGAAGTTCTGAGAGATAGAGAACTGTTTTGTTAAAATTGGGGAGTAATTGTTCTGGGAATCCATATTACACATATCAGGGATACTGCAGGGCCAGTGCAGGGCTAGTAATTAATCAGGACAGGGAGAGAGATAGGGAGAGAGACAGGGAGAGAGACAAAGACCAGCTGCAGGGCCACAGTCAAGTGAAAAATGGCACGGAAAAGCAAAAGGGTTCCAGCCAGACCTCGAGCTCCAAAAAAAAGGAGAAGATGGCACAAAGGACCTGTAGCTTCTACTTGTAGAATTTGGAATAGTTGGCCACTGTTCCACCAGGCTAACACACCAAGGCGCAAAATTGTAGTGGAGGAGAAAGTGGATGAGGTAGTGGAGTGGATGGCACACTCATCTCAATCACAGTTGGATGATTTGCTGTCATCTGCTGATACAGTATCATGTAGCCAGCGGTCAGACTCAGAGCTTTCCTCCTGCTCCACCATTCCGCTCCAGCAAAGCCCGTCATTTTCGTACGCAATTTGTACACTCATGCGTACGTGTTCACATAAGTTGTGTACTTTTAACAACTGTACGTTCGTTATTAGTGCGCGAATGTTTGCAAAACACCACATAATATAGTATGATTTGTACGCAGCTTCGCCGAATAGATTCGTATGAGGTACAAATATTTTTAAAAGTTTGACGAACATTCTGCAAGCAAATTTTGGATGATGGTCTAGTCATCAGTGACGTCACTTATATCTAACAGTTGGACTTCCGCTAGGTCCCATAATGCATCATTTCCACTTGACATTTGAAAAACATAATTTTTTTTCCTACAAATGCTCCATGCAGTGCTTTTAAGGCTCCCAAAATATGAATGTTTAGGCCTCTGCCCATGAGATATGGAAATTTGTCAGGCGCATCAATATTCTACAATGACAATACAACTAATATGCATTAATGGGCGAAACAGATAACAATATATGACCTGTGGTAATGAGTTTTCAATAAACATTTGATATATCATAGCAACATATTAAAAGTTTTTATCAGTGGGGGTGTGATAACTGAGACTCCCACTGATTGTCAGAACGAGGATAAAGAAGCACTCACATATCGTGCTCTCTTTTTCCTCGCTGCAGGAGTCTGACTCAATAGAAGTCTATGGATGAATCTTGGTTCCATCCTCTGCAGTGGAGAGGGATCATGATATATGAGGGCTTCTCTCTCCTCATTCTAGCGATCTGTCTCACCACTCAGACCTCACCAATCAAAACTTTTGATTTGTCTCCATGACATATCAAAAGTTTTTTTTTTGTAATTTCAGTGACCCTTTAAAGAGCCAATGAATGTTGTTTTTTTTTAATTGGTGGTTGTGATTTTAGCAGTTTAAACTCTTAGGCCAGTTGCATGCAATTATTAGTCCCGGAAACAAGTATTCAGTCCCGGAAAAAAGCCCAGTGTGGGAAGAGTCTTTCTCAGACTGAACACTGCTTCTCTGATCTATATAGGAGTTTTAGCTCTCTGGGCTGGCTGCTACAGATGGGCAACATTTAGTGTATAATTTTCAATAGTATAGTATTATCAAAATTAAAAACAAAAATTCTACAAAATATTTTTATATGAATATAGAGTTAAAAAAATTCCCTTTTCTAATGGAATTGGCCCTTTAATGAATATCTGGGCATACTACTACTCTGGCCTATGATTCATTTTTCATCTGCCATGTTCGTGCCCAGGCTGCAGCTTGTCTAATTTTTCTGTAATATTTCACAATTAAGCAGAGTTTTTAGTACTGTACATAGTTTTGATTCATCAGCAAAAAATAATAATTTAATCTCCACACCATCTGCAAGGTCATCAATAAAAAAAGACCTGGGTCTAATACAGAACATTATTGTCTCCTTTTCCCCCGGTACAGAACCATGGCTCACATTTACTAATGTGATTGCACCGAGAACTTGTCAAACATACTCCAAAGTTTGGCACATTTTCGGCATCAATTCTAAACACCTAGTTTTTTAAGGAGATGTGGCTTGTTAGAAAATGGCCTAAGATGCAAAATTCACACGAAAATGTTGGCAAAAAGTTTTTCCGTAAGTGAGCCAAATAATGGGTGGTATAAAGTTAAACAATGGTGTCTAGCCATGCACCAAATGTGTCATCCAGCAAGGGCCACTATTATACATTTGGTGCATGTCTAGACAGCTCTCCACCATTTGTTCTCTAAGGGTCCATTCACACGTCCGTGTGTGTTTTGCGGTCCGCAAATTGCGGATCCGCAAAACACGGACACCGGTCATGTGCGTTCCGCATTTTGCGGACTGCACATGGCCGGCTCTATAATAGAAACGCCTTTTCTTGGCTTTTCATGGATTCGGACAAGAATGGATCCATGGCTTTTCATGGATTCGGACAAGAATAGGACATGTTCTATTTTTTTTGCGGGGCCGCGGAACGGAAGTGTGGATGTGGACGGCATCTTTTAAGGCCCCATTGTGCCGTCCGCATCTTTTGCAGCCCCATTTTTGCGGAACGATGCGGACACATTCTGCGGACGTGTGAATGGAACCTAATCCTGTGGTACTTATGCTCCAAATATTTATGCCTTATATGTGTCCACTGCTCGTTACAATCAATATTAGTCCTGAGTGTTTGAAAAAATTATTAATCGTTAGAATTCTTAATCATTAGAATCGGAATTTCTTCAGATTCATTTGGGTGAAATCAAAAGGGAAAGAAAGAGATTGAGGGAGAACATCTAGTAGGTGTCAGGAAATGCTCCTCTGGGAAAATGATCTCCTCTGGATAGGTTATCAATATCAGATTGGCAAGGTCCGACAACTGGCACCCCGCCGATCAGCTGGTTGAAGAGAAGGTCGCATTCCATGCGAGCAAGTCTTCCCTTCATTGTTTACTCGCTCACTGTCGGTATTGCAGTGGTGAGCAGGTGTAATTGCAAGAAGATGTCCGATTCACTTCTGTGGGACAGCTCCTTCCTATAAAAGTGTATACCACATAGCCATCCCATGTAAGCTGGTGTACATTTAGACCATTTTCTATTCCTAAAACAGGTGTAGAAAATGATGAATGAGACAGGCCTTCTGCCAGGTAGCAGAGTGACTCTCTGAAGGTCATCCATACATCACTGTGTAATCATATCCTGTCTCCAAAGGGTAAGGTGGTAGAAAAGTCACATTATTGTACTGGAGCCCGGCAATGAAGGAGCCATGAGATGACTGACCTGTTAGCGCGAGAACATTGCTAGACAATGTCCCTCTCATTGTCATACACGCCTTCGGGCACTGTCACCCTTCCTATGAACTCACTCACAACTTCCCTGATGCCATATGTGTGACATTCGCTCATAATAACATGTTTCCCTGGAGTTTCAATCAGTTCTAGAGGAATCTAAACCCACGTAATAAGCTCTTGAGATCTCAGCATGGACATAGTCTAACAGCTGATGCACCTTCCCTTTTTAAGATGTTTTAAGTCATAATAACTGAGCTGTCTCAGTCTCATAATAAAAATTATGGAGGTGATTTCAGGTTTTAGGTCTATTCGTTTGGTATGTTCTGGGTTAACTATCAAGATCATTTACATTTACCAGGTAATAAATAAAGCAATTTAGACCCATCCAGTATAATTCCATGTTCTAACATGGTATCAGTATTAGATGCTTTATGGCATAGGTATCTATATGAGCTGTAATGGAGGTGTCCACAATCTTCATGACCTACAGTGCCCACGCATGTGATTTCCAAAAAAAGTTCTCATAATACCTAAAACTATGCAGGACAAAACTCTAGGCTCCAAACAGGAGTCTCCATCAGTCACTATGGAAAAGTACTCTAAGCAGACATCTGTTGTGAAGGCGTTACTTTTAATGTATAGAAGCTCAGTGCTTTCAGTGACAAAACCACTGATATCCTACAGCATTCACATTAATAACCAGGATAAATACATGATAAGGAAATAATATATAGACAAAGACTCAATCAGCAGAATAGTGAGTGCAGCTCTGGAGAATAATACAGGCTGTAAGTTAGGATCAGTACAGGATATATAATGTTCACAGTGACTCCATCAATAGAATAGTGAGTACAGCTCTGGAGTGTAATACAGTTTGTGACTTACAATTAGGGATGAGCGAATTTCATATTTTGAAGTTAGTATGCGAGTTCGTGTTGTGGTATATACTAAACTGCGTTATGGATTCTGTTACCACAGACCATAACACAATTCTATGACAGTATGCATAACGGAATACCTTTAGAGGCATTCTGTTATTCATTCCGTCATAATAGAAGTCTATGGCCTGCATAACGGATCTGTCCCGTTTGCGTTATGCAGGAGAGGGCTCCCCTCATTTATCAATACAAGATAAATAATGTAATGTTATCTACACCGTAACTCCACCAGCAGCGTAGTGAGTGTAGCTCTGAAGTATAATACAGCCTGTAATTTTCATTCAATACAAGATAAGCAATGTCATGTACTGTACATACACAGGCACTCCATCAGCTGTATAGTGAGTGCAGCTCTGAAGTTTAATACAGGATGTATGGCAGGATTAGTACTAAATAAGTAATGTAATGTATGAATGCATTTGATTTTCTATGTGCCATTTCTTTTCTATATACCATTTATCGTGTAATTGGTTATCCATTTTATTCAGCACTATATTGCTCACATTGATTTCCACTAATACTCACCCTTAGGTTGAAGTTTGTTATTCTTTGATTGCAATTGGATGCTCCAATATTTGATATTATAAGGTGTGACTATACATTAAGTGGCAGCAGCTCCAGGTCACCACAGGTCAGCACAATCTTATTATAGCAGCAATTATTCTGCAGCATTATTACAGCAGAGTTAATATTTGCGGAGTAACCAACTCTGGACACAATCAATGTAGAGAAACTAAGCTGTCCCGTCTCATCTGATAAGAATTGGCCGTATTTACGATGCTCCGGATTTCATCCTCCATTGTATGTTAGCTAAATTAAGGGAATAAATGCATGGACTGCAAATTCCCAAACACTGTGAGCATATAATGAAGGGAGAGGCAAAAGCTTTCTCCTGATACAGAACACATTTCTATTTAAAAACCGCCTCCAGGACAAGAACGAGACTCCAAAATAAAGTCTTTAATCGTCAGGCGGTCATGGACAAATAAATGACTGTGGCAAAATGTAATAAACGTTAAAGGGAAAATGATGAGGTTAATATAAGCAACATTGATTTAACTAGGATGATATAGAGGGATTGTCTGTTTTATAGGTCTTCCAGATGTCTATTAAAGGCTCCGTATTAAGGGGCCCGAGTCTTCTTCATCCATCGCAGCATTCTCAGGATTTCCTATTTCACACTTGGCTGATTCAATTTGCTCGCTGCTGGTCCTCTGTGCTGGCCGCCCCATCTTGATGCAGCCAAGGAGAACAGGTTACTGGCACTCTCTTTTCTTGGGAGTGAGCAAAGCTTTCCCCAAACTTCTAGTATCTTATAAATTGTCCTGTTTGTGGTTTGCTTCTGGATTCATTCACATCTAGTAATACACTGGAACTATATACATGAGGGATTTCCACATTTACAGCAGTCATTGCAATTTGAGAAGAATATTGTGTTTTTAACAAAATGACCAAACAAATAATATAGGAATAAGTACCCTCCACCGTTAAACTTTACCTGTATGATATATAATTCACCCTCTACCCCTTCTTTGTATACTGATGGCTTGTTTTTTCCTAAACCTTCCCCCTTGGGCTTGCTCTGGACCAGTGGACCAGACCTTCAGCCTGTGGTACTCCAGATGTTGTAAAAGTACAACTCCCCACATGTCCTGAAAGCTGCATGCTGTTGAGGTGTACTGGGAGTTAGGTTAGGGACTGTTGTTCTGGAATATAATATACTGTAGGCAGTAAATCAATACATTATTATTAGAGATAAGCGAAGTTTTGAAAAATTCAATTTGGCAGCTTCGCCAAAATTCGACAAGAAATTTGAATGAATATGAATTCATTTGTCACAAATTGCTATAAATCAGGTATACCCAGACCAATCTGCCTAAAAACAGCATTTTCAAATGGATGTTTTAAAAAACAAACAGATGGATCCATCAGAAGGCATCTTTCCATTTGCAGACTCGGAGGGCATCCATGCCTTTATCTCCACTGCATACTTCTGTGGTCTGTTGGGGTCATCTGCATCGTCTTCATCTTCAGGATTTCAGCTTCTCCTGTTCCTCATGCTCTTCTCCTGTCTCTTGGGCAGTTAAACCACCTAGGTGTGTATAAAATTCCTGGGCGTTTATGTCCTTCTCCTCATCCTCCACCTCTTCCAGTTCATCCTCCTCAGGTCTCAGGTGGCCATGAGATGTAAGCACATCTGTCCCCTTGCCAGTCATATTTCTCAGCATTCCCTCTCGGAGGTGAAGGAGTGGAATGACATCATTCATCCCATGAACTGCCACTGGCTAGGATAGAAATTACATCGGGGAGTAAACCTGTCCGTCTGCTACATTAAGAAATTGTTGACCACCCTCCTCTTCTCATACAGGTGGTCTAACATACTGTATGGAACGTGCAGTTCCAACAGGTGCAAACATTGCATATCAGGTGATGTTGAGGAAGAGACACAGTGCAGATAAAATGTCCTATCTCCAGTTGTGGAGGAGATGTTGTTGAACAGTGGAGTACCACTGTGAACTGTGCCTTGAGGGGAGGGTGAGGAGGAACTTGGCATAGAAATCCCACGGTGACAACGCAGAGGAAGCGTTGTCATTATCTGGCCAAGTTGCTGGTGTGCCTGTGCCGTAACAACATTTACCCAGTTGGCTGTAAATAGCGTGAACTCTACCAAACACCAAGAGGCCCAAGGACTGTCCTATCTTCTGCTCAACATATGTGTGTAGGGCTCTGGCCTGGCTACATAAAGGCATTCACAGAGTTGTCTCTAAGCCACTCCATTGTTGTCTTGGCTGTGTGCTTAAGCCATTATCTCATTGGAAGGTAAATCTTTAACTCACTCTGAGGTCCAGAGAACTCTGGGTCAGGTTTAATTTCAATTTTGGTTTCATCAGACCAGAGAATGTTGGTTTTCACAGGAGACTTTCATGCGTCTTTTACTGGGGAGACACTGCTTTCTGGCCACTCTGACATAAAGCCCAGATTGTTGGAGTGCTGTAGTAATGGTTTACCTTTTGGAAATTTCTCCCATCTGCACATAGGGTCTTTGAAGCTCAGTCAGGTTCTTGGTCACCTCTCTTACCAAAGCCCTTCTCCCCTGATTAATTAGTTTGGTGGGATGGGTCCTGGTTGTTCCAAACTTCTTTCAGTTAAGAATTATGGTGGTCACTGTGCTCTTGCAAACTTTCAGTGCAGCAGAAACTTTTTGTACCCTTCTCCAGATCTATGCCTCCACACAATCTTGTCTCTCAGCTCTACAGGCTGTTCTTTGGTTTTTGCTCTGATGTGCATTGTCAGCTGTGAGACCTTATGTAGACAGGGCTGTGTCTTTCTAAATAATTTCAAATCAACTGAATTTACTGGACTCCAGTCAATGTGTGGAAACATCTCAAAGATGATCATGAGAAATGTAAGCCCCCCAGAGGTAAATTTCAAGTGGTTCTTAATACTTATGTCCATGTGAAATTTTAGTTTTTCCTTTTTAATTAGCAAAATGTTTCGAAGATTCTGTTTTCACTTTTTCATTGTGGGATACTGAGTGCAGATTGGGGGGGGAAACCTGACTCTTTCTTTTACTTCAGCAAAAGGCCCGACTGTCATGTTCTAGGGGTCAACAGAACCCCTGAAAATATCACAAGCATACAAAAACTAGGCAAATGGATCAGAGAAGACAAAACAAGACTTTATTAAACATGACCAAACATGGAAGACATAATCTTGGACAAACAAGCAAGGTAAACAATGGATCACCACTGGACTAAGTGTACCAGTTTGACTTGGGGCCAAACCCTAAGGGCGTTGTCTAAGTGAACCCTTGATTTTCACAGTACCCTTGATGGTGAGGATAGACTTTCCCGAGGGTTCACCAGGTCACTACCTCCTGGTGTGGTCCCAGTGCACTTGGCCAAAACCTGCAAGATAACCCAAACTGGTGCATGACACCATCCGTCCAGTCACAAAAACAAAACAGGAGCTAGAACCTAATTAACCAGAAACATAGGACATAGTTCAGACATAAATCACATACTGAACAGAATACAGGGCATAAAGTGAACACAGGCAAACAAAGACATATGCACTGAATGCACAGAAAGAGCTGCTAAGACATGAGACAGGCAGATGCCTGGACCCCATGCGGAATGGATGCGTAGTAGGGATGAGCAAACCCATGGAAGTTCAGGTTCTCCGGGTTTCGGACGAACTTCAGGTCAAAGTTCGGGCTTGGGACTCCCCGAACTTCACCCTGAACTCGGACCCCATTAAAGTCAATGGGGACCCGAACTTCACTTTATTATTTTCAGTTATATCCATGTTAATAACAGCATTCTTAAGACAGAATAAAATGGCCATTCAGGGGTTAAAAATAATTTTTAAAAACTCACCTCATCCACTTGATCGCACAGCCGGTATCCTCTTCTTTCTTCTTTTTGCAGGACCTGAAAAAGGACCTGTGATAACGTTACCGTGCTCACCATGTGGTAAGCGCAGTGATGTCATCACAGGTCCTGCTGAATGAAGATAAAAGGATAGAAGTTCAGGTTGGCTCATCTCTAGTTACCGGTCAAACAAGGCCAAATACATAGAGACATGTTGACATTGATGAATTACCAGATGACCACACAGATCAGGATAGAATGGCAAATATCCAGGTCAGGAGCATACACCCTGCACACAGCCAGGCTGGAGACTGTCTGCCTCAGGCACCCAGCTCAAAGGTCTAAATAACTGGTTATCGGGGGCACCTGACCACCTGGTAATCAAGCACGCACAGACCAGGGAAACATTAACCCTACAAACATAGAACATACAGGTCACAGGAGACAGTTCACACATAGCCACAGAACAACGCAGCCAGCACGCAACACACAAGCGGCCAGCATACAGGGAAATAGTCAACCGCATTCAGTACACAAGTACAGGTAGCCAGCCTACACGGCAACACAGTTAACTGTCCTGTGATACAAACACAGGAAATATCCACATATGCAGGTCCACGTTTAGACACAGAAGGACATAGCCAGCATGCAACACCCAAGTAACCAGCATACACGAGTAACAGCCTGCAGCCAGTACACAGAGCACCTACAGCCAGCCTGCACGGCAACAAGTGACACAAGTGAACTGTACTGCGATAGCAACCTAACAAAATGTGAAAAAAGTTAAAGGGTCTGAAGACACTGCACTGTAGCTATGTCTTGACACAGTAATAATGTAGCCAGCTCGTTACATACAGTATCATGGAAAATTAGATAAATATAAAAAAGTAATATGAAAGTGGAAAGTGATGAAATATATAGTGGAGTGTATGCATAAAAACCCTGATATTTATGGTTGATGTTGATGGTAAAGGCTCTGTGAATCTCACACAGCGCACAATATTACACATGAAGCAAATGATTTCATACAATGTGGAAATCTAGGTCACTAATAATTGGAGAACCGTCCTGATTTCCAGTAATGAATTATTAATTAAATTAATTTTGACGACCTGGTTGTCTCTGGCAGGTACAGTACATGAGCATAGTGTCAGCAAGTGGCATTGGTAATGATGTAGGTACCACTGTACACTGAAATGATCTCTTTAAATTAATTCTTGATGACCGTGTTGCTGGCAATAAGAGCCTAGGCCTGCCGATCAGCTTGGCCGGTACCTCGTTGCACTACTAGTCTAGGGGTCCCATCAGACAATTGCTGTGAAGCTGTTCGCACTTGCTAGGAACACCTTGTACTAATTAACTGGATCATGGGGAACCATTGTCAGCTTATCCTCTATACAGGACTGTAAAGGAGGTGATTAAACTGCTGCCTCGTTATTTCTAATTACTTATAAAACTAATCCCTGCTCCTGAGTGCCCTAAATATTCAGTTTTGCATTTTAAACTGTGTTGGGTGTCTGTGATGTACAGATCAGGTTGCTTTGTTGATGGTCACTGAAGGATGGGGCTCTTCTATACAGAGTATTCAGGTCTTGAATGCTAAATTTGCATCGGTGTCTATTCTATTGGTCCTTACCAATTACGCAGAGGCGTAATCTGAAGGTCTGGGGGTCCAATGTAAAATTTGCACTGGGGTCCTCACCTAGCAGGAGCCATTTAAATTACTAGTTCCCTATGTGGCAGTGGAGCCTTTGGGTCCATCAAGCACCAGAGCCTAGGTACAACTGCTACCGTCGCAACCCTATAGCTTTATCCATACATTTACTTCTATCTTCTAATGTAGCATTGAGCATTTTGGGCTCCATAATGGCCCCTTTACATGTGATACAAGAGGAAA
This sequence comes from Rhinella marina, assembly GCA_900303285.1. Lineage (NCBI taxonomy): Eukaryota > Metazoa > Chordata > Amphibia > Anura > Bufonidae > Rhinella > Rhinella marina. The sequence continues at coordinate 46,049 of ONZH01007046.1, read as the reverse complement.
TTGTTTGCTCCTGATAGTAACCTGCTCATCAGAGGAGGTGAGAGCTGCATTTACATGCAGCAATCTTCTCATCTCTATGGGGATATCGGATTGCTGCTCGTCCCTATAAAGAATAATTTTTCTGTTGAGACATTATCTGCTGCCCACACAGAATTGATAATTTAGGTGACCACATTAGCATCCACATATTTATCAGTTGATCAGTGGCGCCTTTTAAGAACAATTATCAGGAACACAACTGGGGGAGGAGTGGCCCAGTGCTGAACTAATCTTTTCCACAGCGCAATGCAAAGAGATTATTTCAGCTCCCATTCCAGTAAATGGTAATTGTATAAATTCCTATGCACTGAGCTCCCTCTAGTGGTGGCTGCAGGCAGCCAGGTTTGCAATAGAAGGGAAGCAGATTTATTAATGTATTTATGAAAGTTGTCTGGTATAAATACATAGAAATATGGTGTCCAGAATGAGAACTATATTTATGAAGCACCTATTCCACTTTTTTATAACAATTTTTTAAAATGTTCTTCTGCTTAATTAAAAAAAAACTAAATTCTTCAGAAATCTGGGGATTTTGGAGCGATTGTTGCATGCCTACTGGGAACCTCAGTGGTGCAGGTGCATCTATACTAAGTTTTGCTATGGAGACCTATGGGTTCTGTGTAGACCCCTCATCAAATGTAATTATCTAGCTCTAAATTAACCAATGAAATTGGTTATATGAGGAGAAATATGTTTGATAAGGATGAAATAAAGTGCTATATGTAATACTTTTACTATCAACACAGAAATAGGACAAATCTCAACCAGTTATTGCCATCAACACTCTGAAAACGTAGATAGACTGGTTGCTCGGAATACGCTGCTTGACAACACAACCCCCTTACAAACTGTGTGAATCCCTAAAAACCAGACAGATAGAAACAAGTGGACTGTACCTGTGGTGACAGCAGAGAGAAGAAGCAGACATCATCTCTGGAAGGACCTCAGGAAGTTCTAGTTACCATCATTCACTTTGAGAATGAGCGATTGTAATGATATTTTTTGGAGGAGGGAAAGTTTCTCATTACGTTAATACGCATGTATGTGTCCAAGCCAGTAAACACAAGACATGAGGACCAAGATCCAGGAATCGTCAGGAGTCATTTAGTACACAGATGAGATTCTAATGAGCAGTAATTCTCATAATAAAGTCTTAATTCCAAAAGGATTTTTTATATATTTAAAAAGTAAAATAAAGTTCCCTTGGTCTTCAGCATCATCATCCAGTTGTGCAGAGGGAACAAGTGGTGAAACACCAGACTTTTTGGACAACCAGACACCAGACTACAAAGTCGCACTGTACATATGTGGAATATTTTCTCCTAATCCTCACATTTCTGTGTATGAACCAGGTAGAATATGCACATAATGTTAGCTCTGAGCTCTTATAATCTTATCTGCAGAATGATAACCAAACTACTGACACTTTGTCTCACAAATCATACAGCCGTGACATGCAGAAGGCGCTCACATCCATCATCCCATCACATAAGACCCATGCTAATCTGATTTTAATATTTATTTTTGACATAAGTACATAATAAATCCTCGTTTCTTTAGGTTTCAGAATCTAGAGGAGGTGCTGTGTCCCTGCATTTACAGGTTTAAATCTGGATGACAGATGTTCTTCCCTCCACCAGTTGGAAACAATAGAATTGGAGAGGTTATTCTTGCACAGCTAAACATGGTGACCGACTGTGGAGGATGGATCATGTCCACAACCCTATCTTGAGTGAACTCTCAAGAATTCATAAAAAAATTAAAAAAAAAAGAGTGAGACCTAGATCTAATTGATAAGCCCTTCTGCAAATTGGACACATGGCTTGGGGAGAAGCGATGTGTGAAGACAGCGGGAAGAGCAGCTGACCTACTTACTGTGCTGCCCCTCCTGGTGCACCAAATAGGTAGATGGGACTAGGGGTTTCTTCTATTCTTAGAAATTCTCTGTCAAGGGGAATCAAGATGCTGTATGAATACCAGGAAGATCATTTATACATGTAATCATAATCCCTATATATTAACATCTCATTATATTAATGTTAGGGCAGTGGAGCAAATTATCTCATATAGGAATGCAATGAACTGATGAAATTTATGGACAAGGAAAGAAGTGGCAATAGCATCTGTTTATATAATCTTGTGGTGATTACACAAACCAGTGCCAATGGTGCAGATATCACAAAGACTGTACTTCATGGTCACAAGTCTATTATGCTGACATACTATGGTGAGCCAATTAAGAGGGTGCCAGTGTTATAAATGGCACATGGTAGGAAGGTGTCCTGTTACATATTCTACATTGGGGCCCAGGGGCTTCGTATTAAGCTTCTGATTACATGCTTTGTGACTCACACACTGGTGTTTTTGTGCCGATTCCTGGAGGTCATGACTGGAGGTGCTTTAAAGTGGAGCTGTCACCTCTCCTGACATGTCTGTTTCAGGAACTAGGTGAATCCCCCTTGTAGTAACAATTCTGGATCATCCATTCTTATGACCCTGATGATTCTTAAGTTGTGCCATTTCTTTAGTACAGTATTCCTGTTAGAAGTTATGAATAAATTACTAGCAGTTTGCAATGAATGTCTAGATGGGTGTTACCATGGGTGCACCGCCAATGGGCGAGGGCGATTGCCTCAGGCAGCACCAGGTAGGAGCAAGAGGGGGGCAGCGGAAGGGCCATTGTGGAAACGCTCATCTCTACATATTCAACTGCATTATGGCCCATTGTTTCATCTAATTGTCTCTAATAGTCCTAGTTCCTATAGCCTATCAGAGGCCAGTGTTATCCTTATCGCACTGCCTGAGCCAGGCTGCATAGAGCTCAGGACACAGAGTATAAGAGGTTTGAGTCTGGTACTGCATGGCTGACAGCAGAATGGAGGTAAGTATTATTATTTGGCAGCATGCTGTTGAACCACAATGGGGTGTGGGGATCATTATTTTGTAACTGGAGAAAGAACTATGGAGACATTGCAGCTGTGAAAAGGAGCATTTTGGTACTGGCGCACATTATAAGGGGGCCACTATGGGGACATTCAATCTCCGGGGGAACTAAAAGGGAGTAATTTTTTGTACTGACACATAGGGAGGGAACATTTTTTGTACTTAGTGCACATTATAATGGAGCATTTTTTTATTTGGACAGTGGATAGTGAACAGCAAACTAAACTGTAGAAACCAGTGTCAGGCAGCTGCTGCCAAGGCCAATGAGATAATGGGCTGCATAAAAAGGGGCATGGTGATGAGAACATAGTCCTGCCACTTTACAAATCATGCCCGTGATGAGAACATAGTCCTGCCACTTTAAAATCACTAGTCAGACAATACATGGAGTACTATGTACAGTTCTGGACTCTTGTGAACAAGGCAGGCATAGCAGAGCTGGAGAGGGTTCAGAGGAGGGCAACTTAAGTGATAACTGGAATGGGTGGACTACACTTTAGAAAAAAGATGACTGAGGGGATTCAATAACTATGTATAAATATATCAGGGGTCAGTACAGAGATCTCTCCCATGATCTATTTATCCCCAGGGCTGTGACTGTGACGAGGGGACATCCTCTGTGTCTAGAGGAAAGAAGATTTGTATACAAACATAGAAGAGGATTCTTTACGGTAAGAGCAGTAAGACTATGGAACGCTCTGCCTGACGAGGTGGTGATGGTGAATTCTCTAAAAGAGTTCAAGAGGGGCCTGGTTGTATTTCTGGAGTGTAATAATATTACAGGTTATCGTTATTAGATGTGGCTATTGGTTGGGGGGCAATGGGAGTAGCAGGTGTGCTCCCTACTGAAACAAGTAGCAATAAGACAGATGGTACAAAAACATCAAGGAGAATATAAACATATTTTGGTTGGTGCATCCACATGGCGATAATGGGGTTATTTATCTCATAGTCAATGCCTCACACTGCTACTTTCTGGGGACTAGAGACTTGTGAATGAGAGTAATTGCTTGAGGGACCCACAATGAACTTCGAGAATCCAGACACAGCAGAAAGTGTCACTTCTCCATTAGAGATCTCGTGTTTCTCACATCTCATCCCGCTCTGTCAGTTGTTATAAATAATATAAATGGAGACTTCATCTGTAGAAATATTGCAGCGGTAATGATGATAATGATGAATGATTGATGATGATAGGCCTGATTGATAACACTTACTGATTGATAACACTTTGTATAGTGGTACATAGAGGAAAGATAAACTCATAGCAAAAATCATAGTAGGGTCCCTTGTGGTGCATCCAACACCTACTTAAGACAGAATCATCTAGGTCAGGGATCAGCAACCTTCGGCACTCCAGCTGTGGTGAAACTACGACTCCCAGGATGCACACTTGGCTTGGTCAGGGCTCTTGGCCCTTGATTTTCAGAAGATAAGTGGTTTCCCTCATCTTTTTTATATGTCAAGAAGGGAAGCCCTGCACAGGTTTACACCACCCAAGGATATAGGTAACAAAAACTCTCGGCCAGAGAAATTGATCTACAAAATGTGCACTTCCCATGGCCATCTAAACATTGGCTTGCATGCCTCCTCTCTTTTATGGCTATTGCTCAGACCTCCTCATATATCTGAGACCTGATGAGCAGAGGAAACACCGCTGCCTTCCTTTCTGTGCAGTCTTCCTTGTTTGCCACAGAGTGTGGAATTATAATAAACGATTTGTAAGAATCTTAATATTTACATCTGTTTATTGAGGTGTAAACTGTTTTGTCACTTTAATTCGCACTGTTTCTCTGGCGTGGAGATGCTCCCACTGATACATTTACACTTACTCACTGCTGGAGCATTCAGGCGGAAGCAATAAGGCACTCAACTGCTAAGCAACTTCAAAATCTGTTTCATCCTATTAGACTGGGGGAGAGAGACTTTGTGATGCATTTCTGCCTTCCAGATATGCTATTTCTGGTCCTTGTATCCCAGGCAGCCCCATAAAAAGTGGGGCACACACTGCATACCCCTAAGGGATCATCTATCAGGAAGAATGAACAAAGCTGGAGTTACAAAGTCGATCAACTCAGGTGAGATACTGTATCCGAGTGACTTGGAGATACACGTCCTCATATTTCCTTATGTCTCTTAGAAAGTTTTCATACATAGTTTCTTAGTGCCAATTTGTGCACTTTTTGCATTTTTAGTCATATTTTTGCTGCAAAAATGCCAGCTCCAGATGTTAGCTGAAAGTCTATGGGAAATACAGGGCAGTTTCTAGGGAATTTTAACAAGAGGGCGAACATTAAAAAAGCGCCCCCCCCCCCCAATCAAATAACACAGACTTATGCATAGCCCCCCCGCCACCCTGCACACTATGCTACAGGGGTATGTCTACCAGCAGGGCCGATTCTAGCTTTTCTGCTGCCTGAGGTGAAAAATGAAATGATGTTTTCTCTTTTTTGTTCACCTGCTCATTTGCAGTGGTGATCAGGTAAACAGAGCAGAGAAAGCAGCGCTCGTACAGGGACATACAGCTCCACATATGTACCTCTTACATCTAGTGACGTCTTCTGTGATGTAGATGTTCTCTTTCCTCATCTTCTCCTGTCAGACCAGACCGCCATGATGATTTCTTTCAGCCATCTCTTCTCTCTGCAGAGTTTGACAAACAGACATTTTAGTTTCCTACTTTTCAATCATCCTCCTCACTTTCTGAACATTCCATTTTGCCACCTCTAATACTGTGTTCACTGTGCCCCCCAAAACTATACTGTAGAAACAGTCCCCTGGAATATACTGGTACCGCACAGATAATGTGCCAGTACAAAAATACCCCCTTACTGTTCAGATCAGACCTATATCAAACCTCAGATGAGACCCCCATCTCAGACCAGACCTTCATTAGACGTCTGTCAGACCCCATATCAGACCTCAGATCAGACCCCTATTAGACCTTCATGTCAGAACCCCCACCATCTCAGACCAACCCCCCCAATGTATAAAACCTCAGACCAGACCCCCGTCAGACCTCAGACCCCCCTTATCAGCCCTTCAGACCCCATTATCAGACCTCAGACCCCTTTTATCAGCCCTCAGACCCCTTTTATCAGACCTCAGACCCCCCTTATCAGCTTTTCAGACCCTCTTATCAGACCTTAGACCCCCTTATCAGACCTCAGACCCCCTTATCAGCCCTTCAGACCCCATTATCAGACCTCAGACCCCCCTTATCAGCTTTTCAGACCCCCTTATCAGACCTTAGACCCCCCTTATCAGACCTCAGACCCCCTTATCAGCCCTTCAGACCCCCCCTTATCAGCCCTTCAGACCCCCCTTATCAGACTCCCTTATCAGACCCCCTTATCACACCTCAGACCCCCCTTATCAGTCCTCAGACCCCCCTTATCGGCCTTTCAGACTCCCTTATCAGACTCCCTTATCAGACCCCCTTATCAGCCTTTCAGACCCCCTTATCAGACCTCAGATCAGACCTTCAGACCCCCCATCGGCCCTTCAGACCCCCTTATTAGCCATTCAGACCCCCTTATTAGCCATCCAGACCCCCTTATCAGACCTCAGATCAGACCTTCAGACCCCCCATCGGCCCTTCAGACCCCCTTATTAGCCATTCAGACCCCCTTATTAGCCATCCAGACCCCCTTATCAGACCTCAGATCAGACCTTCAGACCCCTTATAGCCATTCAGACCCCCTTATTAGCCATTCAGACCCCCTTATTAGCCATCCAGACCCCCTTATCAGACCTCAGATCAGACCTTCAGACCCCCCATCGGCCCTTCAGACCCCCTTATTAGCCATTCAGACCCCCTTATTAGCCATCCAGACCCCCTTATCAGACCTCAGATCAGACCTTCAGACCCCCCATCGGCCCTTCAGACCCCCTTATTAGCCATTCAGACCCCCTTATTAGCCATTCAGACCCCCTTATCAGACCTCAGATCAGACTTAAAAAAATAAATTAACTTACCTCTTCTTCTCAGCCGCTCCTCTCCTCTTCCGGTGGTCTCCTGTTGTCTCCTCTTCACAGGGCCCGCGCTGCAGTCACCTGACCTTCTGCAGCGTCAGGTCAGAGAGCGCTCTGTACGTCCTGACGCTGCAGGCAGCCAGGACACAGCAGTGCAGACCTGTGAGCCGGAGGAGCCGGAGTTGGTAAGTAACCCAGCGCAGCTCAGCCTGTATGAAGATACAAGGCAGCGCAGCGCCCCCTCTTCTTCCCAGACACCTGCGCCCCGTGCGGTCGCACCCCTCGCCCGCCTATAGAAACGGGCCTGGGGAAATATGAATCACAGGACACACAAGTGTTTTTTTTTACTGGCATTTTTGCTCAAAAAGCAGGGCACCTATAAAACGTACTGAGGCACACGGACGTCTCTTGCGAAAGTGAGTGGCAGGAGATCTTTGAGACTGGCAAGACGTGATTTGATTTGACATGTTTACCCTGTGGATCAATAGACGTCTGAGTTGTTTCTGGTACTGGCCACACCCTTAGCTTCCAGGTGTTGCTATTGGGGTCATTTATTTTTACTATTTGCTTCTCCCACTATGCTGTGCGGTTTATAGCTTCAGTTGGACCTGCGGATAGCTGGTGTTTGGATATCAGAGGAGTTCCTTGTGCTGCCATAGCTTCTTGGAAGTTAAAGGGGTTCTCCAGGAATTAAGAAAATGAAAATACGTTAATATTACTTCATTATAAATATATTTCCAAATACCATTCATTAGTTATAATGGGTTGTTTTGTCTGGGAAGCAATGATTAGGAGAAATAAAATGGCCGCCGTCCTATTAGTACACACAAAACCTGTCCTAATCACACAGGAGGACAAGTTACTTCACAACACTGAGGTAAAGAGCTGCCTCATCCTCCTCACTGCTCTGCTTGCCAGGGATTATGATCCGGAATACAGCTGAATCTCTGTAGGAATGTAGTTCATGAGTAGATGTGGTAATGAGCAGCAGCTCTTGTATGCAGTCTCCATTACCACAGTCTGTCCTGTCCATCCTCTCTGTACTTCATGTCTCCTCATGATCTCCATTCCCACAACGATTCAGCTAAATATCATATTAAACTGTATTCATAATAATCCCTGACAAGCAGAGCAGAGAGGAGGATGAGGCAGCTCTTTACCTCAGTGTTGTGAAGTAACTTGTCCTCCTGTGTGATTAGGACAGGTTTTTTGTGTAGTAATAGGACGGCGGCCATTTTGTTTCTCCTAATGATTGTTCCCCAGACAAAATGAGCCGTTATAACTAATGAAAGGTATTTAGGATTATATTTATAATAAAGTAATATTTACATATTTTCATTTTCTTAATTCCTGGAGAACCCCTTTAAGTGTTAATTTTCCCTTTTGTTTCTTATTTTTTGCTCTTTCTATTTGTTTTATTTCCTAGTCGTTTTGTATCAGGCCTCAGGGAGACCCCCGTTCATTCTTCCTTTGGAGGAATGGGCTGTCTCTTTTCTGTCATTAGTACCAGGGTCCTTTAGGGTGAGATAGGACTTTAGGTATTCCTGTGTATGAACTCACCTACCTTTGGGGTTTGTTCATACTGGTAGTCAGTCAGGGCTTTGGTTAGGGTTTTCACTAGGAGGTATCCATTTTCCTTCCCTAGTTTTTAGGCCTTATTACCCTTTCCTTTCCCTCTTGTATTCAGTGTGGGGTTTCTCTCTCATACCAGAGCGTGACATATACTGCTGTTAAAATGAGAGTCTCCTATTGTTAAAAATATATTAAATACAACAGAACCCAGAGGGCTGGGGATGGGTAAAATTCACCTAAGGAACAAATAGCCCTGCCAATCAAAAACAGAATAGCCACTCCAATAAGGGCGATCCTTTATCAGGAACCTCCTATAAATCCTTACGCAGTCCCTGACCGGAAAGAAGCCCACCTGAAGAAAATGACAGTATGGGTGTACAGCGTGTTTAACAAATCTGACACAAATGTCACTAGAAAGCTAGCATTATTGTAACTCAAATACTTCCTACAATGAAAGCTAAACCCCACAATCACATACTGATATCCAATTATATATTCTCCTATGTATCCATTAAATTAGACAGATTGAAATATTGTCAAGTTCACAAATCGCATGTGAGTTACAATATTGTTATCCATCTAGTGATAAACTGTTGTTTATGGTGATGGGTGATACTGAATCACAGCACACAAGTCATAGTTAACCAGTGTGATTCTTTACTGGAAGAACTCAAGTGCAAAACAATACAAGCAAGACACTGGGATTGGTCCTCCAGTCTCCTCCCAGACAGAAGAAGGATTTGATTCTGAGGAAAGGCCTGATCTAGCTTTCCCTCTTTCTCTATCAGAAGGCTTGTACCCTGACAAAAGGCTGGAGGCCCACAGTCTGTGGCCCAGTAGTAAAGATGAGCGAATCTATTAGCCGCTTCGTAGATTCGTATCGAATCCTCCATTTTTCCTATTCCGAAGCGAATCCTGATTTTGTCAGATTCGCTTCATATTATTCGTAAATGTTCTTAAAATTTTGAACGCTAGTGCTACGTACGCTACGTATGCGACGTATGCATTCTTCTTGCCCCCTCCCCCGGCCCCTCGAAGCGGGAAAATGATGTTACGCCCACTCAGAAGCGGGAAAAACCAGCCCGGCCCACCGGGAACTAACTATTTGCGCATATAGGCAGTGAAGACTCCTCCCTCATTACTCCACCCTCCTCTCCAGTTCAAGCAGGCGGTGAACAAGATTCACAGCGTGGCAAAGCAACTGCGACCAAAGTGGGGGGAAATGGTCTTTGGTAACGAGTACCCCGAACCACCGTCCGCTCCAGAGATCAGAGTGTCACAATTGTGCAAGAGAGTCTCACCGGCTCCTGAGTCGATATTCGCCTTGCTGGCTGGTGAGACAACAACAACACCTTCCATGTGGCAGAATCCGATTGTGCCAGCATCAGTGACGGCCCACGCCCAGACCCTATGGGACTACAAGAATGCGGTGGAGGACTGGGTCATCCAAGTACTGGACCATCCGCGGCCGGTAGACCCTACACTGGAGCGGCGAAAGGGAATCGTCCTGTGGTTTTCAGTGGAGCGAGGCTCTGGCTTTCTGGCGAATGACGAGGATGGCAAGGAGTACTTTATGGGCCGCAGGTCAGTGAAATGGCTATACCTGCCCCAACTCCGTCACAGCCTGTACGTGGGGGATCAGGTGGAATACACCCCCATGACTTCCCTGAAAGGCCCCTTTGCTACTGGGATTACCATATTATCTAAGCCCCTGGTCCCTACATCACCACCAGAAGTTTGGCCGGAGGAACCACCAGGCGAAGGACGCGTGCACTGCCTACAGGAGTTATTAGATGGCACCCTCCGTTTCAGGGAGAAGCCAGAGCCGGGGCCTCTGATCCCTGGACTGCCAGTGCCACCACCATCTCAGTCCTTTCAGCTGGGTCAGCTGACGACAACATCATTTATGTTCCAGTCCATGGTGATCCACCAGTACCAGCTACCCTGGAAAATGAAGTCAGTCTTCCCTGGGTGCAACCTTGGCTCAACTGCTGCAGCCAGAAGTCCTTACCCCTGCTGTCCTGGCAGGAGAATCCGGAAAAGTAAAGGCGCAAGTGGCTGTAGCACTCACCAGTGTGACCCCCACCTGGACCCGGTCAAGTCCGACTTCTGGCAGAAGAGGGCAGTGGAGCTCCACCATGGCAGCCAGCTTGGCCCACAGGAGGCAGGAGCATCCTCTGATCTCATTCAGTAGTAGTTCAAGCGAGGAGGACTTCAGGTCCCTCATCTGAGGAACCCTTCTACTGGCTGAGTGATTTAAATGACACCTCTGGAGGGCCTATGGGAGCCACACCATGGACTGCACCTGACGGGTGAGAGCTAGTTGGCACTTGTTTTATTTGTTTAGTTTGTATTGTCCCCTGTTTGACTCTCACCCAGATGGACATGGCTTCTCAGGACCCCGCCCCCCCCATTCTGCAGAAAATTCCCAGTTGCGCCTAAGCGTGCCTATTTTCCTTTTTCCCCCCTTCTCAGGTTATTTGGGAGCCCCCTTTGCAAAGAGGGTTCTCTATTTGCTGCTATTTTATATTATCCATGTGGATTATACGTTACCTGTTTGGATTACAAAATTACCTCACATGGATTACAATTGAATTTTGGACTGTGTTCCTGTGTTTTATCATGCCAAGCAGCCATGAAGAGAGACTCAAATGTATATATGAGCCTTTTATGCTTGCAAATGGGAAATTGCACTAAAATGTTTGCATAATTGTCTTTGCTGTATTTTAGCAAATGTTTTTACAGGTTCAGCAACGTTCAAGCACTTTAGCCCATTGTGTGTATTCTTTTTCAGGTACTGCAATGTGTCCTATTATGCACTTATTGTACTGTGCTTTTTAGTAAATTATGCCCTCAGCCGGATATCTAGCACCTTACTTTTCTACCTCATATGGACTGCCTCTAAAGACTGTAGGCCACGGCCTAGCCTTGTGCGTATGACGCAATCGCGAGTCAATAGTACGCTAAGGATTTGTACGCACTTTGTACGCTAATGCTTACCTATTGCGTACTTTTAACAACACTGACTGTGTGTTCGTAATTTGTGCAGGAATGTTCCTTGAATAACAACGATTATTTTTTAACGCAAATTCGACTGAATAAATTTGTATTAAGAACGAATCTTGTCAGAAATTCGTCGATTATTCGCCGAAGCCAATTTTGGATGATTCGCTCATCTCTACTCAGTAGTCCAGCTGGCTCCTTGGTCACAGAGCTCGTGATCCATGGTCTGTGGCTCAGCGTCTTTCTCTGGTCACTCATGCAGTCTGGCATGAGTCACTTCTTCTAAGCACTGTTCCCTAACTGCAGAACACTAGGGGCTCTGACTGCTCTCATTATATACTGTTTCTGGCTGAACTAGAATCTTCTAGTTTGAAGGGTGACGTTTAGAAAGTCAGCACAAACAAATACAATGTTACAAAAACAGGTTTTCAGCTATAATAAGATAGCTAAACCAGACAGTGAAAAGGTCAGTCTGTATGTTTTGGTGGTAAACAAGTCTGGCTTTTTATCTCCAATACTTACCTTTCGTTAAACTTTATAGTGACTGAAGAAAACTACCAGCTTCTCACTATTAGCTAGAAAGTCCCAAAAGTCTTTTAGTGTTCATTAACCCTCTCCACAGTGCTGTGCAAACACAGTGCAAAAAAGCAGGATATATATCACAACATACATGTAAAATGCAGTTACACAGTGTTTAACAGTATAAGTCAATACCAAGTTAACCCGTTAAAGTGAAATAAAGTAAAGAGTTGATGACTTTGCGTAGGGGAAACAGGCACATGTTCACAAATGCCCAGATTCCAGGAGGACTTTCATTTTAATAGCTAATAAAGGGTACATTTTATAGGTGGTCATTCTGTGAGAAACCTGTTGATTCCTGACTACTTACATAACTGACTCCTGCCTGGTCAGTTCAGTGATTTGCTTTCTTTTCAAAAGGCCAACTTTTTTTTTTCCTATTTTCACATTACCTTCTTATAGGCAAAGTACTGTATGCCATGAAGAAAACGCTAGTGGTAAAGACACTTGGGAAGATTTATCATACAGACATGCCACTTTTGTGGTGTGAAAATGTTCAAAGCTGCACGATTGCAAGTGCCATTTCTATGCCACCTGCCTCTCCACTTTCCCTAAAATTTGGTAAGTCTAATGTGGGTAGGGGCCTTTGGCCCAGCCACATTTATCATCTTCTAACCCAGTTTTCTGTCATAGAAGAACACTGACATCTACGCCAACCAGGGGCTAGTGTAGATTTCATTTGTGGCACATGGACGGCCTGATGCCTCATCATAAATCAGGCACAGCATATGGAAGCTCACCTGGTTATCATAACCCAGTGTAGGCCACTGGACTATGATAAATCTGCCTTACTGTATGCAAAAAATACCAGAAAAAATATCACAAAAACCAAGCAAAAAACACAGGTGTAAAAAAAATGCTTGCAGTTATTTTGCCATCTTTTTACAGGTAAAAATTGTCTGAGCCAATTTCAATGGTCTAAGGACCCTTAATACTCTATTCAGCCATTTACTAGTTTTCTTCTACACAGGTAACAAATTGGGTGAAAACCACTTATGGTCCACAATACAATGTCGATAGGGGAAGTCACCCAGCTTTGCATAGACCTGAATATAAATCATCACTGCGAGACTGAGTTATGCTCTGCCTGTGCGTCTCCCAATGATCCTGCAAATAATGGTGCTGGAAGTTGCAGATGGAAGGGTGTCATGCAAACTAAGATATGCGGTTAACGTTTTCTTTACTGAACCAGTTTTTGCAAAAAAGCCCTTGCTCACATGAATGTCAGTGTGTTGTCCATGTATCCAACATCAATGCTGCTATTCAACCCTCTAGAAATTAACGTATGCACTATTCTTGACCGTGTCTCATGGAACATGGGCCTGGAGATCATACAGTAAGCATGCACAGAGTAGGGAGAAAAAGTAAGAAAGTAAGAAAAGCCATGAATTTAATAACCTGTAGGTCCCTCTTTTGTAGCAATCACCTCCACCTAACATTTCCTGTAACTGCAAATATGTATTTCAGTTTAGCTTCAACAATATTTCTGGAATGCCTTACATGTAGAGATGAGCGAGCATACTCGTCCGAGCTTGGTGCTCGTTCGAGTATTAGGGTACTCGTAAGTGCTCGCTGCTCGGACGAGTATCTCGCCATGCTCGAGGAAATGGCAACTTCCGCATCGTGCTTTTTAGGCGCCTAAAAACATAGCCTATCACAAGCCAGGAGACTCTGCGGTACACCCAGCTTCACGTGGGGCCCTTACATGTCGATAGCAGGGGTTGGCTGGCCTGATCAGGTGACCCTGGAATATACTACCGACTGGCCGCGGTGCTCGGCTCAGATGCCGTCTGGATGTTGTTAGGGATAGAGCTGCTGCGTTTCAGGGACAGTGTTAGGGCCTGCATTTAGTTCTCTATTAGGCAGGGATCACCCACAAAAAAACCAACAGCCCTTCTAAGGGCTAGAAGACATTTTTTTTTTTTGTCACTTGGCTGGCTGGCACTAGTAGTGCAGCTATCGCCATGTATAACCCCCTTTTATTTTTTTATGTTATATCTCAGTGATACAAATCCATTGCACACAGCAGTGTGGAACTATTCTGTGTGTCACAGTTCAGTACACTCACTATTTTCTGTCCAGGTGACACTTTCTGTATGTCACCGAATACAACCAAGTCATTTGCTGCCTGTCACGTGTATGGCTTGATCCCAAAAATTTCTGTGCGACATTTGTCTGGGTCGCAGTCTAAATAGATACCGTCAGTAGGGTGTCAGTTAGCTCTACGATAGTTTCTGCACGTCACGTTCCCAAAAAAACAAAAATCCACAACAAAATATAGAAAAAAAATTATTTTTTTTGTTGTTTTAGCTGAGTGATACAAATCCATTTCACACAGCTGCGTGTAACCTTTCTGTGTGTCACAGTTCAGCACACTCACTCCAAACCGTATATTCTGTCCAGGTGACACTTTCTGTACGTCACCGAATACAACCAAGTCATTTGCTACCTGTCACTTGTAAAGCTTGATCTTAAAAATCTCTGTGCGACATTTGTCTGGGTCGCAGTCTAAATAGCCACCCTCAGTAGGGTGTCAGTCAGCTGTACGATAGTTTCTGCACGTCACGTTCCCAAAAAAACAAAACTAAAAAAAAAATATTAAAACAAAATATAGAAAAAAAAATTAGTTTTTTTGTGGTTTTAGCTGAGTGATACAAATCCATTTCACACAGCTGCGTGTAACCTTTCTGTGTGTCACAGTTCAGCACACTCACTCCAAACCGTATATTCTGTCCAGGTGACACTTTCTGTACGTCACTAAATTAAACCAGACTGAACAAGTTTGTGGGTTTCAGTACACCAGGCCCATTTATTTATTTTTTTTTATAGAATACAATTATATACAGAAAATGTTGAACCCCAGGGCTAAGGGTCGAGGACGAGGGCATGGGCGTGGGCATTCAATTACTGCAGGGGGCAGAGGCCGTGGTCCTGGGCAGGGTGAGACAGTACCTGCTGATGAGGGAGCTGTGGAATGCCGCAGAGCTACACTCCCTAGCTTCATGTCTCAACTTACAGGGACACGTGGTAGAGGACTGTTGAAACCACAACAGTGCGAACAGCTGATCTCGTGGATTGCGGATAATGCTTCAAGTAATTTGTCCGCCAGTCAGTCTTCCACGCAGTCCACCCACGTTACCCAAGGGATCACTCCTCTGGCTCCTCCACCTCAACCTCCTTCCCCCCAGTCTGCCCCCTCCCAGGAAAATTTGGAATGCGATCCGGCATACTCTCAGGAACTGTTTTCTGGACCCTTCCAGAGTCACAAACCACTTTTCAGGTTGCTGCTGACCTCTTTCCCGATGCCCAAGTTTTCCAACTGTCGCAGTCTGTGGGTGATGATGATGATGATGATGACAATGTTGAGTTAGTGGAAGAAGTTTGTAAAGAGGTGTCGGACGATGAGGAGACACGGTTGTCAGACAGTGGTGAAGTTGTTGTAAGGGGAGGAATTCCGAGGGGGGAGCAGACTGAGGAATCGGAGGATGACGAGGTGACTGACCCAAGCTGGGTTGATATGCCGAGTGAAGACAGTGCTTCTGAGGCGGAGGCGAGTGCTGCACCAGAACAGGTTGTAAGAGGCAGTGGTGTGGCCAGAGGGAGAAGCAGGGCCAGAGCTGGTGCATCAGCAGCAACTGTTTCACGTAGTGAAGCTCCCGTGGCGAGGCCTAGATGTTCGCAAGTCTGGAGGTTCTTTAAAGAAAGTGAGGATGACCGACGGACTGTTGTGTGCAACCTGTGCCACACCAGGATCAGCAGGGGTGCCACCACTACTAGCCTAACCACCACCAGCATGCGCAGGCATATGAGTGCTAAACACCCCACTCAATGGAACCAAGGCCGTTCACCACCTCCTGCGGGTCACACCACTGCTCCTTCCCCTGTGTCACTCGCTACCTTTGCTAGTCAACCCCCTGCGTCACTCGCTGCCTCTGCTAGTCAACCCCCTGCCCAGGACCCCGGCACGAGTGCCTCCCGCCGGAAAACCACACCTTCGCCTCCACGATCCTCCACAGTGTCCACCAATGTGTCCCAGCGCAGCGTTCAGCTGTCTTTACAGCAGACGCTGGAGCACAAGAGGAAATACAGTTCCACCCACCCACATGCCCAAGCCCTCAACGTCCACATCTCCAAATTGCTTAGCCTGGAGATGCTGCCCTATAGGCTGGTAGAGACCGAGGCCTTTCGCAATCTCATGGCGGTGGCTGCCCCTCGGTATTCGGTCCCCAGCCGCCACTATTTTTCCCGATGTGCCGTCCCAGCCCTACACCAGCACGTGTCAGAGAACATCATCCGTGCCCTGACCAACGCTGTTTCTGAGAAGGTCCACCTAACCACGGACACGTGGACAAGTGCTGCCGGGCTGGGACACTATATCTCACTGACGGCACATTGGGTTAACTTGGTGGAGGCTGGGACCGAGAATGACCCTGGGGCCGCTCATGTACTGCCCACATCGAGGATTGCGGGGCCTACCTCGGTCACGGTCTCTCAGACGTACTATGCCTCCTCCTCCTCCGACCCCTCCTCCTCCACCGAATTACCATCCGTGGGCACGGCGCCTTCAGTCGGTAGCTCTGGGCGCAGCAGCAGTGCCGTGGGTAAGCGCCAGCAGGCGGTGCTCAAACTGCTGAGCTTAGGTGACAAAAGGCACACCGCCCAAGAGCTGTTACAGGGCATCATGGCGCAGACCGATCTGTGGCTGGCACCGCTGAACCTCAAGCCAGGCATGGTTGTGTGTGACAACGGGCGTAACCTGGTGGCGGCTCTGCAACTCGGCAGACTGACACATGTGCCATGCCTGGCCCACGTGTTCAATCTCATAGTTCAGCGGTTCCTCAAGACATACCCCAATCTGTCTGATTTGCTCACCAAGGTGCGCCGCATCTGTGCGCATTTCCGCAAGTCGACCACAGATGCTGCCACTCTCAGGGCAGCGCAGCGCCGCCTACAACTGCCCGCTCACCGACTGTTGTGCGATGTGCCCACGAGATGGAATTCCACATTAAACATGTTATCCAGAGTTTACCAGCAGCGCAGAGCGATTGTAGACTGCCAGATGTCAACTTCCACCAGAACTGGTAGTCAGGTCACTCAGATTCCTCAAGTCTACAATGAGGAGTGGACGTGGATGTCTGATATCTGCCAGGTGTTGAGCAACTTTGAGGAGTCAACACAGATGGTCAGCGGCGATGCCGCCATTATCAGCCTCACCATCCCGCTGCTTTGCCTGTTGAAAAACTCACTGCTCAGCATCAAGTCGGATGCTTTGCACTTGTCACAAGAGACGGTGGAGGAAGATACGTCGCTTGATAGCCAGAGCACCCTCCGGTCTGTTTCTCAGCGCGTATCGGAGGAGGGGGATGAGGATGAGGAGGAAGAGGAGGAGAATGTCGGTGAGACAGTAGAGGTACCAGTGCTCAGTCCTTAACTCTTGAGCGTGTATGGGCTGAAGAGGAGGACTTGGAGGAGGAGGAGGAAATGGAGAGTCAGGCCAGTGAGGAGAGGGAATTCTTGCATGTTGGGACTCTGGCGCACATGGCAGACTTCATGTTAGGCTGCCTATCCCGTGACCCTCGCGTTAGAAGAATTTTTTCAAACACCGATTACTGGGTGTTCACTCTCCTGGACCCACGGTACAAGCAGAACCTTTCCACTCTCATCCCTGCAGAGGAAAGGAGTATGAGAGTGAATAGATATCAACAGGCCCTGGTGCACAAGCTGAAACAATTCTTCCCATCTGACGCCGCTAGCGGCAGAGGGCATGGTTCTGTGGGCCAAGTAGCGGGGGAGAGGAGGCGAGCAGGCAGCTTGTCCAGCACTGGCAGGGGAACGCTCTCCAAGGCCTTTGCCAGTTTTATGTCACCCCAGCAAGACACTGTCACCTGTCCCCAGTCTAGACAGAGTAGGGGGGAGCTGTACCGGAAGATGGTGCGGGAGTACCTAGCTGACCATACCAACGTCCGTAGCGATCACTCTGCTCCATACAACTACTGGGTTTCAAAGCTGGACACGTGGCCTGAACTGGCGCTGTATGCCTTGGAGGTGCTGGCCTGCCCTGCCGCTAGCGTGCTGTCAGAGCGGGTATTCAGTGCAGCTGGTGGCGTCATCACCGATAAGTGTACACGCCTGTCAACTGACAGCGCTGACAGGCTGACGCTTATTAAAATGAACAAAGCCTGGATTTCACCGGAATTCAAATCTCCTCCGGGGGAAAGCAGCTAAACATTAACATTACTTATGTATCCGATTCCTCTTCTCTACTCCTCCTCCTCCATGTCGTCTTTGCCTAACGCTGACTGATAAAACGCCATTTTTTAGAGGTCCAACTGGCACTCTTTTACCACAATTTTTCAGGAGGGCCCCCTACAGGCCCTCTCTTCAAACAATTTTTCCGGAGGTCCACCTACAGGCCCTCTCTCCAAACAATTTTTCCGGAGGTCCACCTACAGGCCCTCTCTCCAAACAATTTTTCCGGAGGTCCACCTACAGGCCCTCTCTCCAGTTCCAGTTTCCAGTTTTATTTGCGCAAACTGCGTAAATTTTATTTTTGGGATAGGTGTGAAAAATAATATTACCTGCGTATCTATATTACCCAACATTGGATACGGTAGCAAGTAGAAGACCAAACACATGCTGCCAACAGGGTTCCGCAAATTCCTGGTCCACCCGCAAATTCCCGGTCCACAATGTCAAGGAGGTCCAGGTTCTGTTGATGAGCAACAAGTCCTCCTGTGCTGAAATCGCCGACAACGTCTCCATCTAAGAATCTAAAGACCATTGTGGAGAGAGCGGCACAGCTCGCCATCAAAGTGACGAACCCCTAAGCCAGACTGCGCAGAGAAGATAACGAATAAATATCTCTGGTTATTTTTGCTAAATAAAAGTTAAATAAACACAAAAAAAAATTGATCTGTTCCTGTGCCTGATCCACCCAAGTTGAATCTGTCCCATCATGAGAAAGTCCCCCCAAGGAGTCCCCACTGTAACTTGCTTCCCATACAACTACCTCACCCCCCGACACCTGTGTCTCGCCATTGTCCACCACCTCCTCAGACAACACTGGTAAATCCACACTGTCAGCACACGGAAACAGCAAAAGGTCTTGCGAATTGGGGCAGAGAATGTTCTGGGCTAGCACATCAGGGAAGGGGTGATTATGGGGTTCCAGGGAGTACGTGACCACATGCAATATCCATTTAAAAGTCATGCCACACTTGATGTAGCTCATAATTGACAATTGTACCGGTTGATGCTAAATTTTTAAGTTGGGGTCCTGCGTCGTCATTCTAACTACACCCGGCTGTTGTCACCACCACACACGCTAGCCCAGGGGGCACTCCTCTGGCTCTTCCAGCGAAACCTCCTTCCCCCCACCTACAGGCCCTCTCTACAAACAATTTACCCGGATAAGGGACGTCTTAGATATTGTACAGATTTTTGTTTGGTTTTTCTTTTATTTCCCTCCTGACCTGTGATAGGCAGAGCATGGACACGTCCCCTTAGCTGCAGTGGGAAAGACACTCCCCTGGCCAGAGTAAGCTCTTTTTCCGTTTTCCGTGGTCGAAAAATCCATGAAATATAAGGTCCCAAGATAGGGGACGTATATGGTATTAAACTGAGAAGAATCGATACCATACCGGTTGATGCGACAGTTTTTCCAAATCCATTCCGGCTGTTGTCACCACCACACACGCTGGCCCAGGGGTCACTCCTCTGGCTCTTCCAGCGAAACCTCCTTCCCCCCCACCTACAGGCCCTCTCTCCAAACAATTTACCCGGGTAGGGGACGTATTAGATATTGTACTGATTTTTTTTAGATCTTCTTTAAATTGCCTCCTGCGATAGACAGGAATCGAACCCGGGTCAACTGCTTGGGAAAGAAATGGTTCAATGACAATGAAGTAGAGGTTGTGGGTAGAGCTGAAGAAAAAGCTGTATTCATTCCCAAGTGAGCCGACCAGTATGTACCAACATTGGGAATGTGTAGAAGAGACCTGGGAACAGATTTCAGTCGAGACATGCTTGAATCTGATTCAGAGCATGCTCAGAATACATGCAGCGATTTCCTTCACAGTATGAGGATGAGAGATTGCTATAGCAATCTCTCGTCGCCATACAATCATTGTTTCTGGGCAGCAGATCGCTGTTTAGACAGCACAATCTGCTGCCCAGAAACGAATATTAGTGTCCCTGCATGAACAGGATCACCCAATGAACGAGCGTTTTGCTCATTTATCGGGTGATCAGCGGCACATTTAGATGACCAGATTATTGGGAATGAGCGTTCGCAGGAATTGCATCAATGTCTCTTCAACTTCATACACCTTAGAATTCATTGTTCCCTGATTGAAAGGTGGCCAGGCCCCAAAGCAGAAAAGCAGCCTCAAAGTTGTGATGAGATTTTAGTGTAGGTGTCCAATGTTAAATTTCCTCCACAGTTGGCATTGAAGATTTGGGCTAAAAATTTAGGCTAAATATGTTCCATATTTCTCTCATCTATCCATAGAACATTTTTTCCAGAAGCACTGTGGATCATCCAAACTTGAGACTGGAGCAATGTTTTTTTTTTTTTTTTTTTTACAGCAGCAGCTTCTTTCGTGGTGCCATTCCATTAACACTTTTCTTGTTCAGTGTTTTTCTAACAATAAACATATGAACATGGGGTTTTGCAGTTTGTAGAGTCTTCTGTGGGTATTTTGTTTGTACCCTTGACTTTTTTCTCTCTTTTTTTCAGGATTGCCAATTGTGCTCTTGAAGGTATCTTAACAGGACACTCATTCCTAAAGAGAGTAGTGAAAGTTCTGATTTGTCTCCATGTGTAGATCATTTTCTCTAACCATGCACTGATACATAGTTTTTAGCAATGTTTTGTAACTTTTTATAGCTTCATCTGTGTAACTGTGTTCTTTGTCTTGAGGCATGGTTCACATTTGTCAGTAACCAGGCTTTGTGTGCCTTTATTTAAAGGGCAAAGTGAATGTGGAACCCACACTTCCAATCTCTACTCCTTAACTGAAACACCCTTTCTAATTAGCTGTTGAAGAAATTATTAACACAGAGGTTCACTTAGGCTAATTTCACATCTGTGTTTTCCTTTCCGGTTTTGAGATCCTTCAGAGGATCTCAAAACCAGAGTAAAACTGGCACGCTTAGGTGCAACTGTAAAAAGTTTTGTCCCCATTCATTGTTAATGGGGAAAAAAATGAACAAAATGGAATGTAGTGCAACAGAATGCATCCTGTTCCGTTTGGTTGCATTCCCATGCCGGACACAAACAGGCTGCATTTTTGTGTGCATCTTGGGATAATGCTATAGCATATATAATGCTATTAGTTTTTGTATATAATTGTGGTAATTCCAAAGGGTTTCCTTTATTTTTTCTTGCATCTGTATAGTGGGCACTAGTGGTCATTGGAGTTATTATGTGTAAATGTGTTATGGCCTAGGTACTGTAACTCTGTAAAATCTTTGCAATCTTATATTGCCTCCTTTAAGACCAAGACAGAAAATTTACACCTGAAAAATATTCATGATTTCAAGCTGTGCCAGTTTCTACACAAATTAATTCTACTTTCTCCTGCTGTCTGAGAAATGCTGAGGCTCCTTTTATGTGGACGTACATTGGTCTCCTCCTGCAAACATTTTGCTTATTATTATTATTATTATTACTAAACAGATGTCCAAAAATGTCAAAATCTTACCTAAACACTACCCCAAATAACTTTTGATCAACTTTTTTCCTGAAGGATGTCAGCATGTGACTACTTAATAAGAGCATCAATAATTTTCATCCCACTCATTCTGGCTTGTTTGTGAATATTAGGAAATCACTGCAAATACAATTCCCTAATGCATTAGTGAAGATCCAACTGAGAAGCAATTTTGTTTTAAAGGGAAAGTGTCACGTTTCAGGGAATAGTGGAGCCCTGAACTCAAACCCACCACTGTCCCTGCCTACTTGCTAACCGACAGTGCGCAACTGGACAGCAGTCCCTAGCTTATGTACATGCTGGGGCTTAAAGGGAGGTGAACTACGGGAGAAAACAACAGACAAAGACAGAACACATGGACAAGAGAATATACCAAATGGAGGTCAAGAGCCAGGAGGTCACGTCAATACCAAGGGATAAAACTGGAGCAGAGTCAAATATGAGCCGAGGTCAGAAGCCGAGAGGTAATGTCAGTACAAGGGATAGCACGAGGACGAGGTCAAATACTAGTCGAGGTCAGGAACCAAGCGGTCACATAGTACAAGGGAAATACAAGAACAAGGTCAAGTTCAAAGCCAAGGTCAAAAACAGAAGTCGCAATGGTACTCAGAACGCTGATAAAGGTAATAGGACCAATCATAGGTAACCTGTGGCCAGCAGGTTGCCTGCTTAAATAGGCCTAATAGATAGGTCCCGTGACATGGCCAGGGCCACGTGACCCCCCTCTAATATATTCATACACCTGAGCACTGACTCATTGCCGTCGGCGCTCAAACCATCCCCTGCTCGTTGTCTAGGGGATGGAGGATGCCGGCTGCGCTGAGGATGCATCCGCAGCTAGGTCCTCCCTGCCCCCTCATCGTCATGGAGACGAGGACGCCGGCCGGGTCCTCGCTCCTGCACAGACGCAGGAGACCAGCGCCGCTGCAGGGAGGGAGCGCGAGGTGGGCTCCCCATTACAGAAAGTGTTATTTGAAAATGACCTATTGTTTAAATCAGTTTTTACGTTGTTATTTTTACGTTTCTATGTCACTCTCTATAGTTTTTGCATTGGCCACTTCTTGGTCTGCTCTGCACTAATTACTTTCAGCAATCATCACAGGCAGGAGTATAATGGTAGTCAACACTTATAAATACAGTAGAAAACACATGATGCACTATTCACAATAGATGACGATTCTAAAATTGAGTGTGATATCACATCACAAACATACTAAAAGTCATTGAAAAAGTCATCTAAAAGTTTCTTGCCACTGTTTATGTAACTTACACTGACGAGCAACAGGGTAAAAATGTTTTGAACTTTTGACTTTCAGGCCCCATATCTCACCATCCACTACAGCTTCGAACATAGATTCTTGTCATGTAACTGCATTGTTACTGTTTTGCTCCTAAAATTCTAAACTTAAATTTTTATTGTTTTGTTAGTATTTTGTAAATCCACCTTTGACTTTCAACACTGGCTGAATCCTTCTGAGCATGCTCTGAATCAGATTCAAGCAGGTCTCTTCTACACATTCCCAATGTTGGTACATACTGGTCGGCTCACTTGGGAATGAATACAGCTTTTTCTTCAGCTCTACCCACAACCTCTACTTCATTGTCATTGAACCATTTCTTTGCCAATCTCGATGTATGTTTCGGGTCATTCTCCTACTGGAACACTATGTCGTCCTTTTCATACCCATAGTACTCAAGTGTATGAAGTAACTTGAGGATACTCGCATATAGCTCAGAATTAAGACCACCATCGATCCTGATCAAGTATCCAATGCCCTTGGCTGTAAAACAACCGCATATCATCAGGCTTCCTCCACCATACTGGACATTTCCTTGAATTACTCAATCCCCTTGTTTCTTCCAGACCCATTTGCATCCATCAGAGCCCAGTCTATTGAGTTTAGTCTCATCGCTCCAAATCACCCATTTTCAATCTTCTACTGTCCTCTATTAGGTTAACATAGTTTTCTTCTAACCCTTTGGGCACACAAAAATGCATCTATAATTAATGTAACACCAGAGAGCTACAAATGTGGAGCAGCCAGAAATATGTACAACCTCCATGGACATAACTAGCAGACATCACAGTCACCATAAGGCCCAACAACTAAGGAGGTCCATTTCCATCTGTGATCTTTAGGGAGGTGGCACCATGGTTACCCCTATTGAGTGCATTGCATTACTTGAATTGATATCATGGTATTATCCTTGTACTGTGACCTATGTGTGAATTATATGTGATTGTGGCATCATTATATGTGTATATCCCTAAGCAGTGAGTTCACAGGTACATGGTGACCTTTTTTGTGACTTATTCTTGTGCTATGATACCAGGGTGTGCATTGTCTTTCCACTATGCATAACCGCATAATTCCTGAAACACTTGTTCCACTTTTTCTGACATAGAAGTCAGAAAAAGTGAGTGAAGCCAGGTGTGACTTATCATTACAATTTTTTAATTTAAATTCCTTCCACCTAATAAAAAAATCATCAGAAATTGGAATGCTTTGCATTCTGCATTACATGAGTATGATTGATGCATGCATACTAATAAACTGGGTGGGGCAAGGGACCCATCCTAAGGTTTTCTATGAGACCTGTTAATGCACTTGTATGACACTGTCCCCATGATACAATATATACCATATTTCCTGTATCATAAGACTCACCTGATCATTAGACACAGCTAGGTTTTAGAGTTGGAAAATAAGAAAAAAATATTTTTTCATCAGACTTCAGATCAGACCCCCAATCTTCATCAAACCTTAGATCAGACCCCCAAATCAGATCCCCAAATCTTCACCAAACCTCATAATCTTCATCCAACCCCCAATCCTGATCAGACCTCAGATCAGACTCCCAAATCAGACCCTTAATCTTTATCAGACCCCCAATCTTCATCAGACCTCAGATCAGACCCCCATCAGACCTCATATCAGACCCTTAATCTTCATTACACCCCCAATCCTCATTAGACCCCAGATCAGACTTCCAAATCAAACCCCCATTCCTCATCAGACCACAGATCAGACCCCCATCAGACCTCAGATCAGACATCAAATAAATAAAAGAACTTACCTCTGCTCTGGATGGCGTCTCCAGATCTAGTGTCCTTTTCCTGCTCTCACCGCTCCCTGGTCTTCTGCTGATGCCACACATTGTCAGGTCATAGTGCGTGCTTACGCTGTGCGATGTCAGGTCGACGCCAGCAGAAAACCAGGGTACGATTAGTACAGCCAGCACCAGGTGTATTTACACCCATCTGGTCCTATTGTGTATTAGTGAGCACCATAATGGAAGCGCTCATTAGTATTAGTTTCATAAGACGCACTGCCATTTGTTCCCTCATTTTTGTCCTATGGTGCGGGAAATACTGTATTTTCATATAATCTATTACTGACTTATAAAAAAAAAAATAACTGATAGGTTCTCTCTACATACTCAACCTGTTTCATCAGTGTCCGTATTCAGCTAATATTTTCCCTATGGGTCTCAATGGAGCTGGACAAAATATGTAGCCGCTTATTTTCACCCATATTTTATCTTCATTGGTATCTGTAATATTGGATGAAGATAAGGTTGGACACTCTGTGAAAAGAGCTGACACAGCGCTGAGCTATGGGGACACAATATACAATTGCAATGTTGTGTTGTATAATCTGCAGCTACAGCTGATGTTTCTTCTCCCTTGGTGCACAACAATGACTTTCCTGTCCATATAAATCATGGGTAAAGGAATGTCGGATGAAGAAAATGGATTTTTCTATATTTCATGATATTAAAGATACCAGCGCTGACACATGTGAGTTTCATAGCTCTTAGTCATTAACAACATATATTGAGAATGTGAACAGGTGTTGACAGCATGCAGAGATACTGAAAATAGTGAGGGCTTGTCAACTCAGGGCCCTTGTTCTTATTCACTAATTTGCCATATTAAAGGGGGTCTCTAGCCATTTCACCTAATTAGTTGCTGTAACTAACCCTTGGAAGGAAGATCTTTTACATAGTACTTACCCATCGCTCGCTCTGCTGCGCTTGCAGACACGGTGGGTCTTCTGGATGTGGCCCCTTCTTTTCCTGTTCAGCTGCATTTACTACTATGAACAGGAAAAGAAGTGTCCACATCCAGTCAGGAACCAAGCAAAAAGACTGCGGAATGTGCAACCACAACGGAGACAGCAGCATCAAGCGGGCGAAGGACAGGTGAGTACTTTGTAAAAAAGCTTCCTTCCACAGGTTAGTTACAACTGCTAATTGGTTAAAAAGGCTGGAGAACCTCTTTAATGTTGGAGAGAGGATCCCCTTCTGTGAGCTGTCATTATATATTATACTGTTTGCCAGTGTTGGGAGCCAGATCAGCTGATTGTCCTGGTGGATCCTATATCACTGTAATTCCACAGTGCTTTACATCATCATTAGTGTTGAACGAAGTAAAGCATTCAATGCGCAATTCGGTCGGACTTTAGGAAGACTTCCATTCGCAACTAATTTGAATTACCTTGCGTTTTGTGGTAATAAATCATGTTTTCCTAAAATGGCAGCTGCACGTGTTAGATGAAAGTGAGAAGCCCGAGATCACCCATAATGCTGTGCAGCCAGCCATACCACCGGTAGCCATCTCCTGTGATTTCACAGCCCTATAAAACCCTCATCCTGCGTGGTCTCCGCCATTATCCTGTGAGCTGAGCATAGGGAGAGATGTAGCAAGCGTTCATGTTCTAGGGACAGTGTTGCTGAAAATGATTAATACCTCATTCACACGTCAGTGTTTTGATCAGTGATTTCCATCAGTGATTGTCAGCCAAAACCAGGTGTGGCTCTAAGGGTAGGTTCACATCATGTTTTAAGCCTCCTTTTGACGTATATGTTACAAAAATAAAGGATATAAAAATGTAGCTCACCACGTTCCAGTCCTTCTACAGTCCTTTTACAATGCAACTCTATGTTGAACGGATGCCACTGCATGGCATCGGTCTGAGGCATCTGTTTAACGTATTTTGTATACGTTAAACAGATGGGAAAAATGTGATGTAAACCCAGTCTAACCACAGAACAGATGCAGATCTTTCCCTTATACCTTATGTCTGTGGATGCTCTAATCTTGGTTTTGGCTCATAATCACTGATGGAAATCACTGACCAAACACTGACATGTGAATGAGGCATAATAGAAGAATATTGGAGAAGGAGAGTGCAGGGAGACTTATTCTGCATCAGTATTATTTATTTACATCTACATTAACTTATTCCTACATCAGCCATTAACTAAGGTATGTAATGCAATACCAATAAGATGGAAGCCTTTATTATTACAGTGCCAGCATGCCAACCAATATCATCCAGTATGCATCCCTTAGAAGGGGCCCGGTCTTAATCATCCTTCTTGTTCTTCATGTCCAAGAAAAGTCAGCAATTTGCAGAGAGAGGAGGAGCTGGATGTTCCTGATGACATATTCTCATCAAAGATGAAGTGGAAAAGGAGGAAAAGCAGATGGTAGAAGAAGGGCTCCCACCTGTAGGGCAGGAGAGCGCTGGCATTGGAGAATTGGTCAGAGCTGATTAATATTCTGTGTTTACTGTCAAATAACCTGCAGGAGATTGCAGGCTAGAACAGAAATAATTTGCATATTGTCCCCCCAACCTAACCAGCCAAACACCATACCAGCAACAGCGCCTTTTTAAAGGTGCCATGTGGCCATTAACAATGCAGGACTATACAGTGTGGGCTTCTTGATTACATGAAAGGCAGCTGCAGACTGATTGGCCACACATTTCTTCACCACAGCATGGCCGCTCCATTTCACCGTACCCTAAGGCAGAGTGGCCTGGGTTTACCTGATTTATAGCGATTTGTTACAAATTAATTCGGAACAAATTGAATTTCTTTGCTAACTTTGGCGAAGTTGCCGAATCAAATTTTTCTAAATTTGGCTCATCTCTAATTGTCATCACTCACTGTCCCCAGTGGGGCTCTAAATTCCCTATCAGTATATTTTTGGAGCAGGAGAGGAAACTGGAGCACCACGGAGAACATTCAAACTCCATCCAGATGTTGACGTTGGTTGGATTCAAACTCAGAACCCCAGTGCTGCAAAGCGATTGTTAAAGGGGTAGACTGAGCCTTTCAGCCTTCCATGCACCATTGCTGCACTTCCATAAATACCCCTTGTTGTTTGCAGCTACATAAGACCAAGCATCGGACATGGATTTTTTTCATTGGTCCCTCCTGCCTCATTTTAGTACTTAAGAGTGGAGCTTTTTCACTCTGTTTTCCAGCCTGAGAAGCCAGCAGACAGCAGAGATAATGAAGGATATTAAAAGAAATAAATGAACACAACATGTTCTACTCAGCTTGAAAATTAAGGAAAAAACTGTGAAAAGTCTTGGTAATTTTCAAGGAATGGTGCACTGCTCTGACCCCGGCACACTGTTAATATGTCTGACGAATTAGCGAGGGTCAGCATCAGACACAAATCTAAATAAGGCAGAAGGCTGTCACCAGATTGTGTGTAATACAAGGACATTACACTGCACATTATAGGCCGTAGTCATTCTGTTCAGGGAATGTTTAAGGTGCAGGACATTTAGGTTGGGTTTTCACACTGAGGTTTTTGATACAGTTTGTAAAGCCAAAACCAGGAGTGAATAAAAAAAATAGTTGAGGTAGTACAGTGCCTCAGAGGACTACTGCAAAGGGTTAATTACTGCAAAATGGGGTTAATTTAATGTTGCTGAGTTTATTTTTGTGATTTATTGTCAAAGCACTATATGCATTATATACTGCATATACCTAATACCAATGTATGGGCAATATATAGTTAACACTGGCAGATTTGTTTAGGTTGCTGAGTTGATGGACTCAGTCCACCCCCTAGTTCGTGAAGTCTTAGCAGAGCAGAACCTCAGACACTGACGTGCAATCTCCTGCAAACTAGGCTATAGTCAAGTGAACCTTTATATCTAAGGCTGCAGTTGCCAGAGAAGATACTTTATCATCAGGGTATCCCTGAAGGACATAGACCAGCCATCTTGGAAAGTCCAGAACCATCAAAGCACTGAAGAATAACATAAGTAAGGTACTCCTCATTTATGAAAAGAGACTTTACTGCTGCAGAAAGTGTATTTTGCTTCCGGCACCCACCGCACTTTGAAAAGGACTGGCCTTCTGAGTCTAAATTCTGCAAATCACAGTTCAGGAACTCCAGAAAGGATTAACAAGAACAGAATAGCTGAATAGCCTGTGGTTATTTGGTGAAACTGCAAAGTGTCCTTAAGAGTAGACTCAGGGAGCGTCTGCCATTTTGTATGACAGAATACAGGGAAGATGAGAAGATGAAGAAGGAGGCCTACATGACCCTGTCCTGGCAGACTTGCCAATAATGTCTTGTGGTCAGCCTCAGCCAATCAAGACGAACTACAAATGTAATGTCAGTGGATGTGTCATAGACATTATATAAGATCCCAGGCAGGATTTGACATGTTTGGCACGCCTGTTAGGGCGTTTTTGCATTGGCTTTATGGAATTCCATTATAGCTTCCATTATAAAAGAGTTATAACGGAATATAACAGAATTTTAAGACGGAATGAAAAACAGAAACCTTTAAAGGGTTTCTGTCACCACAATTTATCATATTAAACAGGATGACATTTCTAATGCACAAATGTCATCTGATGCTTAATATGTAATTTTTTTTATTGTCACTTGCCCCGTTTTTGAGTAATATTAACTTTTATAATATGTAAATTAGCCTCCTAGAAGCAGGGGGGAGGGAGGTACCCCTGCTCGTAGAGGCGCCCTTTGCCCACCTTGAAAAACACCTTCTTTTCTTGATTGACAGGGCCAGGCAGCTCGCTCCATCTGCTGCCGGCCCTGTCCGCGATCCAAATCCCGCGCCTGCGCCGTGCGTCCTTCATTTGGCGCAGGCGCAGTGAGTGTAACAGGCTGCCAGGCTCCCGGCTTCCTCACTGCGCTGAATGAAGGACGCACGGCGCAGGCGCGGGATTTGGATCGCGGACAATCAATCAATCAAGAAAGAAAGGCGTTTTTCAAGGTGGGCAAACGGCGCCTCTAGGACCAGGGGTACCGCCCCCCCCCTTGCTCCTAGGAGGCTAATTTACATATTATAAAAGTTAATATTACTCAAAAACGGGGCAAGTGACAATAAAATAAATTACATATTAAGCATCAGATGACATTTGCACATTGGAAATGTCATCCTGTTTAATATGATAAATTGTGGTGACAGACCCTTTAAGAGGCATTCCGTTTTGCTCTGTCCTAATACATATCTATGGGGATAAATAACAGTTCAGTTTGGTTCCGTTATACATAACGGAATTCCATAACGCCGATGCGAACCTGTCCTAAGATAGCGGAAAGAGATCTTAAAACACAGAATACAGTCATGGCCAAAAGTTTTGAGAATGATACAAATATTAATTTTTACAAAGTCTACTGCTTCAGTTTTTATAATGGCAATTTGCATATACTCCAGAATGTTATAAAGAGTGATCAGCTTAACAGCAATTACTTGCAAAGTCAATATTTGCCTAGAAAATGAACTTTATCCCCCAAAACACATTTCAACATCATTGCAGCCCTGCCTTAAAAGGACCAGCTAACATCGTTTCAGTGATTGCTCCATTAACACAGGTGTGGGTGCTGATGAGGACAGGGCTGGAGATCAATCTGTCATGATTAAGTAAGAATGACACCACTGGACACTTTAAGAGGAGGCTGGTGCTTGGCATCATTGTTTCTCTTCTGTTAACCATGGTTATCTCTAAAGAAACACGTGCAGTCATCATTGCACTGCACAAAAATGGCCTAACAGGGAAGAGTATCGCAGCTAGAAAGATTGCACCTCAGTCAACAATCTATCGCATCATCAAGAACTTCAAGGAGAGAGGTTCCATTGTTGCCAAAAAGGCTCCAGGGCGCCCAAGAAAGACCAGCAAGCGCCAGGACCGTCTCTTAAAAGTGTTTCAGCTGCGGGATCGGGCTACCAGCAGTGGAGAGCTTGCTCAGGAATGGCAGCAGGCAGGTGTGAGTGCATCTGCATGCACTGTGAGGCGGAGACTCTTGGAGCAAGGCCTGGTCTCAAGGAGGGCAGCAAAGAAGCCATTTCTCTCCAGAAAAAACATCAGGGACAGACTGATATTCTGCAAAAGGTACAGGGAGTGGACCGCTGAGGACTGGGGTAAAGTCATTTTCTCTGATGAATCCCCTTTTCGATTGTTTGGGACATCTGGAAAACAGCTTATTCGGAGAAGACGAGGTGAGCGCTACCACCAGTCTTGTCTCATGCCAACTGTAAAGCATCCTGAAACCATTCATGTGTGGGGTTGCTTCTCAGCCAGGGGAATCGGCTCTCTCACAGTCTTGCCTAAAAACACAGCCATGAATAAAGAATGGTACCAGAATGTTCTCCGAGAGCAACTTCTCCCAACCGTCCAAGAGCAGTTTGGCAATCAACAATGCCTTTTCCAGCATGATGGAGCACCTTGCCATAAAGCAAAGGTGATAACTAAATGGCTCAGGGAACAAAACATAGAGATTTTGGGTCCATGGCCTGGAAACTCCCCAGATCTTAATCCCATTGAGAACTTGTGTTCAATCATCAAGAGACGGGTGGACAAACAAAAACCTACAAATTCTGACAAAATGCAAGCATTGATTGTGCAAGAATGGACTGCTATCAGTCAGGATTTGGTCCAGAAGTTGATTGAGAGCATGCCAGGGAGAATTGCAGAGGTCCTGAAGAAGAAGGGTCAACACTGCAAATATTGACTTAACTGCATTAACTCATTCTAACTGTCAATATAAGCTTTTGTTACTCATAATATGATTGCAATTATATTTCTGTATGTGATAAAATCATCTGACAAACACACATAAAAACCAGAGGGCAGCAGATCATGTGAAAATATAATATTTGTGTCATTCTCAAAACTTTTGGCCATGACTGTACAACTAGGTTAGAGTCAGAAAGGTTATTTCACAGTGAAGAAAGACAGTCATTAGGAAGATTTTATAAGTGATTGGTTTTATAGACAGGACAGACTGGCAGACATTTTATTGAGAACTGCAGCACTCAAAGATAAAGTACACAATTTTCTATTAATGTGAATAACCCAAACACCCCAATCTTCATTATATATTTCATAATCACTGACAGTGACACTCACAAAAAAAAAACTCACCTAACTTCCCATCGCCTGAGTTGCTGGCTTCATCCGGCCGTGTTGAAGTCACCACACCGCCTGCATCTTGGTGCATGTTTGAGCAATGACATCATCACGCCACCTGAGAGCCGGCACAGGTGGTTGCTTGGTGACCGCCTGTGCGATTCTGTAAGTCAGCAGCGTTAACAGTTCAATTGTATCTCCAGTGGCCTTAACATTCAAAGTTTTAATCTGGCGGCGCCCCTGGAGGCTGACAAAGGTTTACAGTCACTTTTCTTGGTACCTCTTAGCTTGATGGACTGGTGTAATCCTCTCTGCTGCTTTTCTCACTCACTTTTGCTGCTCACTCGTCAGCTACTGGCTGTACACTATCTGCTACAGCTCCTAGCGCAGAGCAGTGGGGCCTAGGTCAAGACAATTAGCTATTTGTCCCATATACAGCCTATGGAACATAATACATACTGCAAGGTTACACGGCCCCTTTTAGCAGTGAACCGCTGGGTCACTGCAGTAATGACTTTCAGTTAATGGGCAGGTGGTACGAAGCTGCAGATTGGCATGTAACTGATTACTGACTCATGAGCAGATTAGTACGACTAGTAAGTTTAAGGTGGCATTGGTTTCAAGGATTCTTATTTTTTGATTCTGGTTGAAACACAAAGGATGTTATTGTAACATTGAAATTAATACTTTTCAAAACCAAAATCCCATAAGCTGAGCGGCCATGACTCCAGAATCACAGCAGCTTGATAAAAGACTCTAAGTTAAGGACGTAGAAGTGTCGGGTCTACTGAGAATCTGCAGTGAATGGAGACACATTTCCAATAATCAGCACTGTCGGTATGATCAGGCCTTTATACCACTGAATAAAAGCTTCCTTTGAGAATGCCAAAATAGCTCAGGTTCCAGGCATATTTCACCCCAGCATTATGAGCTGAACACAGATGCTGTGCGTTGTATTATATGGCGACATAAAAAAAAGAAAATTGTGTCCAGAACAGACTGAGGAGAGTCTGTTAGACGACCAGGACACGTCTTACTGCAGAATGCTGGAGCTTCACAGGATCATTGAGAATTTCGGATTTTGGCTTAAGAACCTATCACCCCAGAGTAAGGTTGTCTATAGAGGGATCCACTGACGAGAACGTGTGCAGGTAGCAGAATGAGGCACCAGGAGAGAAGACATGAGGCTACAGTGAGGCATAATGAGACTTCTGCCGGGTCAGAGGGGGAGAGCAAGTTTTCCTTTCCAATAAAGCTGAGGCAGGTTTTGCTGAGCATATTACTAGGCTGAAGTGTGTATTTCGGGAAACATTGCTGACTCTGGCTTTATAATATCGAGTCAGGTTTATTTGGGAACATTTTATATCTAAAGCAGGTTTTGCCAGGGGATATTTGAAGGCAGAAACTATAAGTGATGGGACACTGGCGCAGTGAGGGGAGACTTCTAGGAGGCTCCTTAATGAAGCGGATCGTCCCATACTATACGGGTAATAAATTTAATGGAGGGAGAAGCAAAAAATAGAATCCCAAGGCAAATACTAAGCAGCTTCATCTCGTTCTCAGTGCTCGTGTCATACAGCAAAGTCGTTGGAGCTGAGGGTTCAAGACAGATGGAAGCCGCGTACTGGACATGTGACTTCTGGGGAGGCAGAACCCAGTTTAGTCCACAGCAAAGTATGCTCTGGGGCATACTTGTGATTTTGGAAGATCTCTGCCCCCATGTACATTACTGGAGCAGAAAATAGAACTTGTTTCTCTGATAAATGAATATGGCTATTCTTAACTGCACACATTGCGGCGGGAAATGCGCCAGAATATTGGTACACATGATGTGTGCTACATTTCCTAAATATCTTTTCTAAATACATTTTTTGTGCCTAGCTTGACATGAGTTCCTGCAAGTATCAGGTCACCACATCAGATCTGCATCCTGCTGTGTGGTCAGAGATGTCACTGAGAACCTGCACCCTGCTTCCTGTCTTCTGGGTATAAGTATACTACAAGAGAAGAAAAAAAATGATTCTAAACTAATCAAATTCAAAATGAATTCCCAAAAACTGTCCATACTGTGTCTCGTCAAAGCAAAGCAGCACCTGGATATCAAGTCATGGAGCCCTCTGCTGCTTCCTGCCACCAGAGATACCAGGCTGATTTCTTTTTTTCAGTTTTTATTTTGCATTGTTGTTACTTACCTACTGGGGCTATGGACATTTGAGCAAAGAGCCATGGGTCCCATATTTCAAAGAAATGATCAGGAGGCTGTCTTTCAGAGTATGTTACTGTAACGGGGACCCGGCGGCTCTCCCTACAGCGCTGCCAGTCTCCCGAGTCTGTTCAGGAGCGAGGACGCAGGTCTCCATGGCGATAAGAAGGGAGGAGGAGTCGGCCACGGACGCATCTGGTGTCCTCGTATTCCTAGCAACCCAGGGGAGCAGAGGACCCGGCGACGCACGCTTCACAAGCGAGACCGGCGTCCTCCATCTCCTGGACAACAAGCAGCAGGGGAGCTGAGCGCCGACGCCCAGGAGTTGGTGCTCAGGTGTATTGAGGTTTCTGATTTGGGTCACGTGACGCTGGCCACATCATGTGACCAATCTGCCACAGGTTGCCTATGATTGGTCTTTTTACCTGAGCTTGCGATTGTGAACTGCTACTACTGTGCTTGACTTTGGCTTGTGAATTTGACTTCTTCCTCGTCTCATCCTTTTGTACTTCATTACTTCTCGGCTTTGACCTCAGCTCGTGTCTTTGACTTTGCTTCTGTTTATTCTCCTGGTTTCTGACGTGACTTCCTGGTTTGAATTCGGCTTGGTGACATTGTTATATTGTGTGTGTTCTGTCTTTTGTTTATTGTTTTCTCCTGTTGTGCCCCCTCCCTGTACGCCCCAGCACGTACCTAGGCTAGGGACTGTCGACAAGTAGTACGCTGTTGCCTAGGACGGGCTGTGCAATTAGGCAGGGTCAGTGGTGAGGTTGAGTTCAGGGCTAAACAGACCCCTGAACTGTGACAGTTACTTTGTAGTAAGAGAGATCTGTATCAATTGAGTTTTCCCACTAAGGTTTCCTTCACACCTTGAGAGGTTTCTAATTGAGTAAAATAGACTAAGGCTCCTTTCAGACAAGCGAATTTCACACACTGGTCTAACAGCATGAGTATGCAACAGCTCCCGTTCTGACCTCCCAGCACTGACGGGTGGCTAACACTCACAGCATTATGTCAGTGGTATCCAATACATTTCAGAACTCCATCAGTGCTAGGAGGTCAGGACGGGAGCTGCAAGACCGGAGGGTGGAACTCACTCATCTGAAAGGGGCCTAAAGGTTTTTTCTAGGTCCAGGACATTGATGGCCCATCCTTTTCCCTCATGTTTGTTTTCTGTGTATCTGTAATATCTGTAAAGCTTTTATGTTTTTCTCACATATGTCATCAGTTTTTCATGTTTGTGGAAAAATTGAATAATAACACACAGCATCTCCTAACAACTATCGAGTAAAAATGGGCCATCCTTCAACGTGCTTCCGTTTTTTTTCCCATGGGCCTGCATGAAAAATGCTAGATATTGAACAAGAACATTTTTTTGATTTTTTTTTTTTTTTGTGTGGGCTCCATCATTTTCTAGGCCATGCATTGGTGGGGCAGTAAAGGTAGATGCAAGGTAATAATGAGGATGTTTTTATAAACAGCAAACAGTCCTTTTACTGAGGTAGTTTAGGAGGTTAATAGTACAGGCAATCATAGTATTTAGTTCAGTGATCCCAGGATACATACACAATACTTCCTAAGCTGGGATAACTGGAAGTGATGGCTGACGCTGAGTTTCTCTCTGTCAGCTTCAGACTATTTTCCATCTCAACCAGAGGGGTGCATAATCACAATATGTACTATGGGTGTGGACCAGGGCTGGACTGGACGTCTGGCACTTCTGGCAAATGCCAGAAGGGCCGCTGCCCTCCGTGGGCCGGTCCAGTCCCCCCTTGCAGGGCCGCACCACCAATTAGGCAGGTGCGGCGCGGCCCTGCGCATAATTGCGGGCGGCGGCGGGGCAGAGGGAGATGAGCACTTCCATTGTGGAAGCGCTCATCTCCATAGTCATCTGTATACAGTACAGATGCCTGTATTGTACTGCGGCAGGGGAGGGAGAGGCGTCTCCCCTGCCCGTTCCTCTGAAGCTGCAGGCCTATCAGAGGCCGGCTCAGGCGGCGCGATGACGTCATCGCGCCGCCTGAGCCGTACAGCGCGGGACACAGGCCGGAAGAGGCCTGCATCGCATCGCTGCCAGCACCATGGAGGTAAGTATAAGTGTTAATTTTTTTTTTATTGTAGCACCGACCGGAGCTCTATTGGGGGCACATGGGGGCATTTTTACTGGCACATGGGGGCATTTTTACTGGCACAATGGGGGGCATTTTTATGGGCACTGGTAGCATTTTTCCTGGCACACGGGGGCACTGGGAGCATTTTTACTGGCACACGGGGGCATTTTTACTGGCAATGGGGGCATTTTTACTGGCACATGGGGCACTGGGGGCATTTTTACTGGCACTGGGGGCATTTTACTGGCACATGGGCACTGGGGGCATTTTTACTGGCACAATGGGGCACTGGGGGCATTTTAACTGGCACTGGGGGCATTTTAACTGGCACTGGGGGCATTTTTACTGGCACAATGGGGCACTGGGGGCATTTTTACTGGCACTGGAGCATTTTTACTGCCACATGGGGCACTGGGGGAATTTTTACTGGCACTGGGGGCATTTTTACTGGCACATGGGGCACTGGGGGCATTTTTACTGGCACTGGGGCATTTTTACTGGCACAGGGCTGGGGGCATTCTGGGGGCATTTTACTGGCACTGGGGGCATTTTTACTGGCACTGGGGGCATTTTTACTGGCACAATGGGGCACTGGGGACATTTTTACTGGCACTGGGGCATTTTTTTTTTTTTTTAAACTTTTATTTATCCTTTAACACAAAAACTAACAATAAGAGTAAAATCTAGCCATGAGGGCACACTTATCACCTCTGGGCTCTGACTACTCCCAAAGGGAGGGTGTAATATCCATCCCACCCCTCACCCTCCACATAATTTCCGTACCTTTCACCTTTGAACCTGTATTCAGTGCCCATTAGTGTCCGAGTGCCCCCTGACTTCACATCCATTACATTTTTGATTTTAACCCATCCCATCCCTCCCTCAACCCCCCCCTTTCAGAGTTGGATAGAACAAACAAACAAACAAAAAAAAAAGAAAAAAGAAAATAAATTTCATTTTAGCTTGTAGATAAGGCCTAACTTTTCTGAATCTGGCATTGCAGCAATCCATAATCTCCATATAGCATAAAATTTCTTTATATTAACATTTTTTAAATAATATACATACTCATAATTAATAGTCCTACTAATTAGATTTTTTACATGCTCAACCGAGGGTGTGTAGTGGGCGCCATCCATTTTTTTGCTATTGCAAGCCTAACAATAAAAAGGATCCTATTGAGGACTTTCCTCTTCCCATGATTTGGCACTCTTTCCATGTTACCCAAAAGCAGTATTATTGGGTCGCTCAATTCCTCAATTTGAAGTCGAGTCCTCAATAGGTCCAACATTTAACCCCAAAATTTCTTGACCATCCAACAGTCATAGATCATGTGTATAAAACCCACCTCTTCCATATCACATTTTGGACAGTGGATTACCACTTCTTTTTTAAACTTAGATATAATCCTGGGAGTATAATACAGACGATACATCACAAAAAACTGTGTAACCCTATGATTCTTATTAATTGAGTTCTCCTGTGACCATTTATAAATATGATTCCACTCAGTCCGTAAATGGACCCCCACCTCCTCTTCCCAATCTCTTTTACTCCTATGATCCGCCCTCCCTATCCTTAACCTCTGGAGCAACTTATAAACTTTAGATAATCCCTTTCTATCAGTGCTTGTCTCTCTTAAATACTGTATCAATTGTGACTCCTCAATCCAAAACTTACACTTATTCTGTGATCTATAAAACGCATGCTTAATTTGTATATAGTTATAACTCGCCGATAGTGGTAAATTATATTCTTTTTGTAATTCCTCAAAATCTTTTAACGTGCCCTGAGTAAAGAACTGTGCAACCCTTGTCAACCCGTAACATTTCCAAAACTTATACTCCTTAATCTTAAACATTTCCTCAATATGTGCATTAGCCCACAATAAAGTGAAATTAAATGATCCATATATTTGCAATTCTTTCTTCATCTGTTCCCATGTCCTAATCGTGAGGTTTTCCAACCCTATTTTATCTTTATTACAACAGTAGATTCTAATAACTCCCAAATATCTTTGCATTTTTCCTTATTATCTTCCACCATTTTTTGTAAATACTTTCTGTTTTTTCCAGGTAATTAAATAAGTTAATTGGGAGGCCATAAAATAGAGGTAGAAATCTGGGACTGCTAAACCACCTTTGGACACATCCTCACACATATATTCTACCTTTATTCTGGGTCTACATCCCCGCCAAATAAAGTCTGTTAATAATGATCTTAACTTTTTAAAGAGCTTTCGCCCAATCCACACGGGACTATTCTTAAGCACATATAACACTTGAGGGAGGAACACCATTTTTATTATGCTAATTCTATCCATCATACTCAGGGGGAGCCCCATCCAAATTTTCATCCTATGTTTAATCCTCTGTAATAGAGGCTTCAAATTCAGCTCTTCGTATTTTCCAATATTTGATGCGACTTCAACTCCCAAGTATCTAAAAGATTCCCCCCTACTAAGCACTTTAAAACCGGGATGCTCTATCTCCTCACCCAAAGGCATCAGAATTGATTTCTGCCAATTTATTTTCATACCAGAAAATTCTCCAAAGATGTTAATAATCTCCATCACTCTGTCCAGGGAAAATCTTGCGTCCTTTAAAAACAATAAAATATCGTCCGCATACAGCGACACTTTGTCCCCCCTCCCCCCGCATCCAAACCCAACAATCTCCTCATCCTCTCTAAGCTTAATCGCCAATGGTTCTATAAATAAGGCAAAAACGAGGGGGGAGAGGGGACAACCCTGCCGAGTTCCCCTGGACAGTGAAAAGCTCTTTGTATGGCAACCATTGACCAACACTGCTGCCCTAGGTTCATTATACAGAATCTTGAGCCAGTTAATAAATCTAGGTCCTATTCCATATCCTTCCAAAAGTTCCCAGAGGAAGGGCCACTCCACCCTGTCGAACGCTTTAATCGCGTCCAAAGACAGGATGGAGCAGCCCCCCTCCGCTCCCTGGATATTGGCGAATAATCTACGGATATTGTCGGAGGTAGAATGCCCAACCATAAATCCTGTTTGATCCCCTACTATCAACTCTGATACTAACCCCGACAATCTATTAGCTAGGATCTTAGCCAATATCTTCTGATCTGTATTTAACAAGGATATAGGTCTATAGGACCCAGGGGCACTGGGGCATTTTTACTGGCACAATGGGGCACTGGGGGCATTTTTACTGGCACAATGGGGCCCTGGGGGCATTTTTACTGGCCCTGGGGGCATTTTTACTGGCCCTGGGGGCATTTTTACTGGCACAATGGGGGCATTTTTACTGGCAAAATTGGGAAATTTTTACTGGCACATGGGGCACTGGGGGCATTTTATTGCACTGGGGCATTTTTACTGGCACAATGGGGCACTGGGGGCATTTATACTGGCACTGGGGGCATTTTTACTGGCACATGGGGCACTGGGGGCATTTTTACTGGCACTGGGGGGCATTATTACAGGCACTGGGGCCATTTTTACTGGCTCATGGGGCACATGGGGCATTTTTACTGGCCCTGGGGGCATTTTTACTGGCACATGGGGCATTTTTACTGGCACTGGGGGCATTTTTACTGGCACATGGGGCACATGGGGCACTGGGGGCATTTTTAATGTCACAATGGGGGCATTTTTACTGGCACAATAGGGGCATTTTTACTGGCACAATAGGGGCATTTTTACTGGCACAATGGGTTCATTTTTACTGGCACTGGGGGCATTTTTACTGGCACTGGGGGCATTTTACTGGCACTGGGGGCATTTTTACTGGCACATGGGGCACTGGGGGCATTTTTACTGGCTCACGGGGCACTGGGGGCATTTTTACTGGCTCACGGGGCACTGGGGGCATTTCTTACTGGCACTGGGGGCATTTATTTATGGCATGGGGGCACTGGGGGCATTTCTTACTGGCACATGGGGGCACTGGGGGCATTTCTTACGGCACATAATTTGGGGGGCATCTATGGGTGGGGAGCACTTCTTACTGGCACATTATTGGGGTGAAATTTTGGGGGCACTTCTTACAGGCACATTGGAAGCATTATTACTTCTGGGGCACAGTGGGGACATTAGTACTGTTGGGAGCACTATTACTAACAAGTGCACTCTGGCAGAGAATTATTAGTTGGGACTTTGGGGGCACTATTACTGTGGGGGGCACCCTGGCACAGTATCAGCACAGTTATTTCTGGGGGGACGTTATGTTTACACTATTACTGTCAGGGACACTATTTGCTGGGCGCAGTTATTTTAGGACACTGTGTGCCAATAATTATTGAAGGGCACTCTCTGTGTGGTACTAGTGGCACAGTACTGGGGGTGGTAGGATGATTTGTCCAGAAGACGGGAGGATGATGGAAAAGTAGTAAACTAAGATTTTTTTCTGTCAAACTGCAGAGATGAGAAATGGCTGAAAAATGGCGTCTGGTCTGAAAGGAGAAGATGAGGAAAGAAAAGATCTACATCAGAGGAGACGTCACTGGATATAAGAGGTATGAGGCGCTGTATTAGGCTACATTCACACGAACATTGTGTTTTGCAGTCTGCAAATTGCGGATCCGCAAAAAAAGGATGATGTTCCATATGGCATCCGGTTTTTTTGCAGATCCACTGTAATGATGCCTATCCTTGTCCGCAAATGGACAAAAATAGGAATGGACATACAGATGCGGACAGCACACAGTGTTCATTTAAGTGAATGGGTCGTGTGAATGTAGCCTTACCCTGTATGTTCTGCAGTGATACACGTAATGTTAGGAAGGAAAAGGTTAGTTTACACAGGGTGATGTGCGCCCGACAGATTGGATCTTTTGTACAAACCAAAAGATCCAATCAGCCGATGAACGAGCGTTTTACTCGTTCGTCGGCTGATTAGGGCCACTTTTACACGGGCCGATAATCGGCACTACCGTTTCTAGGAACGCTTTTTCGGCCGATAATCGGCCCGTGTAAAAGGACCTTTACACATCAATCTGTGTAATAGGGCCTCTGATGAACTGAAAGACTTTTGACATGTCACAGAGAGATATCAAAAGTTTTGATCAGTCCGGGTCTGAGTTCTAGACCCGTACCCTATCAGGAGATATAGCTTTTCCATCTCTCTCTGCAGGGGGCGGTTTATTTACCTTGTTTGGTGTGGTTTACGTTTATTAAATTATTATATTTTAATAATTTTTAGGGCCTCTAAAAGGGTTGGCTGTGACTTTAAAAAGTCGAGGCATGTGGGCCTCTTTGATTTCAAAATGCCAGGGCTGAATTTCAGTCCCAGTCCGGCCCTGGTGTGGACCCTCCAATTGTAAAAGCATGGTGGGTGCTTGAGGCAATGTACTCTTTCCACTACCATTAAGGCCTGTTGCTTTATAAAAGTGACTGCACTTACTGTCTATCGTTTGCGCCAATCCATCACTTTGGTCCCACACAGTCTATGCATACTGTACTTCTTCTTCTCTCAGAGGATGGTGGTAGTTGGTTGGCATGCAAGGATGGAGGTTCCTTACAGCAGGTCTCACTCTGCACAGGCAACATGCAGCTCATCTGGAAGCTTGAACTACACTCTTAGCTCCTCCCAGAGCGTTTCAGCCTTCTGAGTAGGGCACAGAAACTAAACAGTATTCCTATTTTAGCTCTTATATAACAAAAATCACATAGAAAAAAGGTGTATTAACATTAACAATGGAGATTAACTCATTATTAGTAAATTAACCCTTTGCAGTAGTCCGCTAGGGTATTGTACTCACAGTGCCACACAGCACGTTCTGGCTCCATCTTCTTTTCTCCATCCTGCAAGGATTAGGTTAAGGCATGTGCAAAATCATTAGCAATGCACTTCAATTCAGACATACTGTATTGTCACAATAGGTAGGATCTGATCTAAAGGGACGTAGTCTTTGCAGCTATAAAAATAGTTTCACCCACTTGGTTTGTGGTAAAGGATTCACTGCACAGCACATTAGATAATATGGGGTCTAGTGACTGGTGTTATTGAAGAGGTACACTAATTCAGATAGCAAGATTGGCCAATCAACTCTCTTGTGTGGTGGTACAGTTTTTAGTATGTTGATGAGGGTCTGATTTATATTTTCACACTGATGATGTGGTTTTTGTCAGAACTTGACTGCAGAAAACTTGGCTGGATGGTGAGACACAGAGAAACTGGACCACAATTGCAGAGGCAGTCAAAACAGTCTCTAAAACTGGAACTGTAGATAGCTACAAAAATAAACTGGAAATATGAGGAGGTCTTGAGGGCAGATTAGTGGTGGATGCAGGAACAAGAGAGTTGATTGGCCAATCTTGAATTAGTGTACCTCTTCAATAACACCAGTCACTAGACCCCCATATTATCTAATGTGCTGTGCAGTGAATCCTTTACCCACAAACCAAGTGGGGTGAAACTATTTTTATAGCTGCAAAGACTACGTCCCTTTAGATCAGATCCTACCTATTGTGACAATACAGTATGTCTGAATTGAAGTGCATTGCTAATGATTTTGCACATGCCTTAACCTAATCCTTGCAGGATGGAGAAAAGAAGATGGAGCCAGAACGTGCTGTGTGGCACTGTGAGTACCAATACCCTAGCGGACTACTGCAAAGGGTTAATTTACTAATAATGAGTTAATCTCCATTGTTAATGTTAATACACCTTTTTC
This sequence comes from Rhinella marina, assembly GCA_900303285.1. Classification (NCBI taxonomy): domain Eukaryota; kingdom Metazoa; phylum Chordata; class Amphibia; order Anura; family Bufonidae; genus Rhinella; species Rhinella marina. The sequence continues at coordinate 3,069 of ONZH01007046.1, read as the reverse complement.
TATGTGATTTTGTTATATAAGAGCTAAAATAGGAATACTGTTTAGTTTCTGTGCCCTACTCAGAAGGCTGAAACGCTCTGGGAGGAGCTAAGAGTGTAGTTCAAGCTTCCAGATGAGCTGCATGTTGCCTGTGCAGAGTTGAGACCTGCTGTAAGGAACCTCCATCCTTGCATGCCAACCAACTACCACCATCCTCTGAGAGAAGAAGAAGTACAGTATGCATAGACTGTGTGGGACCAAAGTGATGGATTGGCGCAAACGATAGACAGTAAGTGCAGTCACTTTTATAAAGCAACAGGCCTTAATGGTAGTGGAAAGAGTACATTGCCTCAAGCACCCCACCATGCTTTTTACAATTGGAGGGTCCACACCAGGGCCGGACTGGGACTGAAATTCAGCCCTGGCATTTTGAAATCAAGAGGCCCACATGCCTCGACTTTTTAAAGCACAGCCAACCCTTTTAGAGGCCCTAAAAATTATTAAAATATAATAATTTTAATAAAACGCTAAAACCACACCAAACAAGGTAAATAAACCGCCCCTGCAGAGAGAGATGGAAAAGCTATATCTCCTGATAGGGTACGGCGTCTAGAACTCAGACCCGGACTGATCAAAACTTTTGATATCTCTCTGTGACATGTCAAAAGTCTTTCAGTTCATCAAGAGGGCCCTATTACACAGATTGATGTGTAAAGGTCCTTTTTACACGGGCCGATTATCGCCGAAAAAGCGTTCCTAGAAACGGTAGTGCCCGATTATCGGGCCCGTGTAAAAGTGGCCCTAATCAGCGCGACGAACGAGTAAAACGCTCGTTGCATCGGCTGATTGGATCTTTTGGTTTGTACAAAAGATCCTAATCTGTCGGGCGCACATCACCCTGTGTAAACCTAACCTTTCGCTTCCTAACATTACGTGTATCACTGCAGAACATACAGGGTAAGGCTACATTCACCACGACCCATTCACTTAAATGAACACTGTGTGCTGTCCGCATCTGTATGTCCATTCCTATTTTTGTCCATTTGCGGACAAGGATAGGCATCATTACAGTGGATCTGCAAAAAAAACGGATGCCATACGGAACATCATCCTTTTTTTGCGGATCCGCAATTTGCAGACTGCAAAACACAATGTTCGTGTGAATGTAGCCTAATACAGCGCCTCATACCTCTTACATCCAGTGACGTCTCCTCTGATGTAGATCTTTTCTTTCCTCATCTTCTCCTTTCAGACCAGACGCCATTTTTCAGCCATTTCTCATCTCTGCAGTTTGACAGAAAAAAATCTTAGTTTACTACTTTTCCATCATCCTCCCGTCTTCTGGACAAATCATCCTACCACCCCCAGTACTGTGCCACTAGTACCACACAGAGAGTGCCCTTCAATAATTATTGGCACACAGTGTCCTAAAATAACTGCGCCCAGCAAATAGTGTCCCTGACAGTAATAGTGTAAACATAACGTCCCCCCAGAAATAACTGTGCTATGCTGATACTGTGCCAGGGTGCCCCCCACAGTAATAGTGCCCCCAAAGTCCCAACTAATAATTCTCTGCCAGAGTGCACTTGTTAGTAATAGTGCTCCCAACAGTACTAATGTCCCCACTGTGCCCCAGAAGTAATAATGCTTCCAATGTGCCAGTAAGAAGTGCCCCCAAATTTCACCCCAATAATGTGCCAGTAAGAAGTGCTCCCCACCCATAGATGCCCCCCAAATTATGTGCCGTAAGAAATGCCCCCAGTGCCCCCCATGTGCCAGTAAGAAATGCCCCCAGTGCCCCCCATGCCATAAATAAATGCCCCCAGTGCCAGTAAGAAATGCCCCCAGTGCCCCGTGAGCCAGTTAAAAATGCCCCCAGTGCCCCGTGAGCCAGTAAAAATGCCCCCAGTGCCCCATGTGCCAGTAAAAATGCCCCCAGTGCCAGTAAAATTGCCCCAGTGCCAGTAAAATGCCCCCCAGTGCCGTAAAAATGAACCATTTGTGCCAGTAAAAATGCCCCTATTGTGCCAGTAAAAATGCCCCTATTGTGCCAGTAAAAAATGCCCCCATTGTGACATTAAAAATGCCCCCAGTGCCCCATGTGCCCCATGTGCCAGTTAAAAATGCCCCCAGTGCCAGTAAAAATGCCCCACTGTGCCAGTAAAAATGCCCCCAGGGCCAGTAAAAATGGCCCCATGTGCCCCATGAGCCAGTAAAAATGGCCCCCAGTGCCTGTAATAATGCCCCCAGTGCCAGTAAAATGCCCCAGTGCCCCATGTGCCAGTAAAAATGCCCCCCAGTGCCAGTTATAAATGCCCCCAGTGCCCCAATGTGCCAGTAAAAAATTGCCCCCAGTGCCAATAAAAATGCCCCCAGTGCCCATGTGCCAGTAAAAATTTCCCAATTTTGCCAGTAAAAATGCCCCCATTGTGGCCAGTAAAAATGGCCCCAGGCCAAGTAAAAATGCCCCCAGGGCCAGTAAAAATGCCCCCAGGGCCCATTGTGCCAGTAAAAATGCCCCCAGTGCCCCATTGTGCCAGTAAAAATGCCCCAGTGCCCCTGGGTTCCCTATAGACCTATATCCTTGTTAAATACAGATCAGAAGATATTGGCTAAGATCCTAGCTAATAGATTGTCGGGTTAGTATCAGAGTTGATAGTAGGGGATCAAACAGGATTTATGGTTGGGCATTCTACCTCCGACAATATCCGTAGATTATTCGCCAATATCCAGGGAGCGGAGGGGGGCTGCTCCATCCTGTCTTTGGACGCGATTAAAGCGTTCGACAGGGTGGAGTGGCCCTTCCTCTGGGAACTTTTGGAAGGATATGGAATAGGACCTAGATTTATTAACTGGCTCAAGATTCTGTATAATGAACCTAGGGCAGCAGTGTTGGTCAATGGTTGCCATACAAAGAGCTTTTCACTGTCCAGGGGAACTCGGCAGGGTTGTCCCCTCTCCCCCCTCGTTTTTGCCTTATTTATAGAACCATTTGGCGATTAAGCTTAGAGAGGATGAGGAGATTGTTGGGTTTGGATGCGGGGGAGGGGGACAAAGTGTCGCTGTATGCGGACGATATTTTATTGTTTT
>ONZH01007045.1:0-19336 GCA_900303285.1 Rhinella marina | reverse complement strand
TCTCTGTGCGACATTTGTCTGGGTCGCAGACTAAAATAGCCACCGTTAACAGGGTGTCAGTCAGTTCTACCATTGTTCCTGCACGTCACGTTCCCAAAAAACAAAATTAAAAATATAAAAAAAAAATTAAAATTATTTTTTCAGTTGTTTTAGCTCAGTGATACAAATCCATTTTACTCAGCTGCGTGTAACCTTTCTGTGTGTCACAGTTCAGCACACTAGCTCCGATCCGTATATACTGTCCAGGTGACACTTTCTGTACGTCACACAATACAACCAAGTCATTTGCTACCAATATCATCTACAGCTTGATCCAGAAAACTCTCTGTGCGACATTTGTCTGGGTCGCAGACTAAATAGCCACCGTTAACAGGGTGTCAGTCAGTTCTACCATAGTTCCTGCACGTCACGTTCCCAAAAAAAACAAAATATAAAAAAAAAATTAGTTTTTCAGTTGCTTTAGCTCAGTGATACAAATCCATTTTACTCAGCTGTGTGTAACCTTTCTGTGTGTCACAGTTCAGCACATTCGCTCCGATCCGTATATACTGTCCAGGTGACACTTTCTGTACGTCACAGAATACAACCAAGTCATTTGCTACCAATATCATCTACCGCTTGATCCAGAAAATTCTCTGTGCGACATTTGTCTAGGTCGCAGTCTAAATAGCCACCGTTAATAGTGTGTCAGTGAGTTCTACCATAATTCCTGCACGTCACGTTCCCAAAAAAACAAAATAAAAAAAAAAAATTATTTTTCAGTTGTTTTAGCTCAGTGATACAAATCCATTTTACTCAGCTGCGTGTAACCTTTCTGTGTGTCACAGTTCAGCACACTCGCTCCCATCCGTATATACTGTCCAGGTGACACTTTCTGTACGTCACTTAATTGTACCAGACTGAACAAGTTTGTGGGTTTCAGTACACCAGGCCCGTTTATTTTTTTTTTTATATCATACACTTATATACAAACAATGTTGAACCCCAGGGCTAAGGGTCGAGGACGAGGGCGTGGGCGTGGGCATTCAATTACTGCAGGGGGCAGAGGCCGTGGTCCTGGGTAGGGTGAGACAGTATCTGCTGATGAGGGAGCTGTGGAACGCGGCAGAGTTACACTCCCTAGCTTCATGTCTCAACTTACAGGGACACGTGGTAGAGGACTGTTGAAACCACAACAGTGCGATCAGCTGATCTCGTGGATTGCGGACAATGCTTCAAGTAATTTGTCCACCAGTCAGTCTTCCACGCAGTCCACCCATGTTACCCAAGGGAGCACTCCTATGGCTCCTCCACCTCAACCTCCTTCCCCCCAGTCTGCCCCCTCCCAGGAAAATTTGGAATGTGATCCGGCATACTTTCAGGAACTGTTTTCTGGACCCTTCCCAGAGTCACAAACCACTTCTCAGGTTGCTGCTGACCTCGTTCCCGATGCCCAAGTTTTCCAACTGTCGCAGTCTGTGGGTGATGATGATGACAATGTTGAGTTAGTGGAAGAAGTTTGTAAAGAGGTGTCAGACGATGAGGAGACACGGTTGTCAGACAGTGGTGAAGTTGTTGTTAGGGGAGGAATTCCGAGGGGGGAGCAGACTGAGGAATCGGAGGATGATGAGGTGACTGACCCAAGCTGGGTTGATATGCCGAGTGAAGACAGTGCTTCTGAGGCGGAGGCGAGTGCTGCACCAGAACAGGTTGTAAGAGGCAGTGGTGTGGCCAGAGGGAGAAGCAGGGCCAGAGCTGGTGCATCAGCAGCAACTGTTTCACGTAGTGAAGCTCCCGTGGCGAGGCCTAGATGTTCGCAAGTCTGGAGGTTCTTTAAAGAAAGTGAGGATGACCGACGGACTGTGGTGTGCAACCTGTGCCACACCAGGATCAGCAGGGGTGCCACCACTACTAGCCTAACCACCAACAGCATGCGCAGGCATATAAGTGCTAAACACCCCACTCAATGGAACCAAGGCCGTTCACCACCTCCTGCGGGTCCCACCACTGCTCCTTCCCCTGTGTCACTCGCTGCCTCTGCTAGTCAACCCCCTGCGTCACTCGCTGCCTCTGCTAGTCAACCCCCTGCCCAGGACCCCGGCACGAGCGCCTCCCGCCGGAAAACCACACCTTCGCCTCCACGATCCTCCACAGCGTCCACCAACGTGTCCCACCGCAGCGTTCAGCTGTCTTTACAGCAGACGCTGGAGCGCAAGAGGAAATACATTTCCACCCACCCACATGCCCAAGCCCTCAACGTCCACATCTCCAAATTGCTGAGCCTGGAGATGCTTCCCTATAGGCTGGTAGAGACCAAGGCCTTTCGAAATCTCATGGCGGTGGCTGCCCCTCTGTATTCCGTCCCCAGTCGCCACTATTTTTCCCGATGTGCCGTTCCATCCCTAAACCAGCACGTGTCACAGAAAATCATCCGTACCCTGACCAACGCTGTTTCTGAGAAGGTCCACCTAACCACGGACACGTGGACAAGTGCTGCCGGGCAGGGACACTATATCTCACTGACGGCACATTGGGTTAACTTGGTGGAGGCTGGAACCGAGAATGACCCTGGGGCCGCTCATGTACTGCCCACACCGAGGATTGCGGGGCCTACCTCGGTCACGGTCTCTCAGACGTACTATGCCTCCTCCTCCTCCGACCCCTCCTCCTCCTCCACCGAATTACCATCCGTGGGCACGGCGCCTTCAGTCGGTAGGTCTAGGCGCAGCAGCAGTGCCGTGGGTAAGCGCCAGCAGGCGGTGCTCAAACTGCTGAGCTTAGGTGACAAAAGGCACACCGCCCAAGAGCTGTTACAGACCGATGTGTGGCTGGCACCGCTGAACCTCAAGCCAGGCATGGTTGTGTGTGACAACGGGCGTAACCTGGTGGCGGCTCTGCAACTCGGCAGACTGACACATGTGCCATGCCTGGCCCACGTGTTCAACCTAATTGTTCAACGGTTCCTCAAGACATACCCCAATCTGTCTGATTTGCTCACCAAGGTGCGCCTTATCTGTGCCCATTTCCGCAAGTCGAGCACAGATGCTGCCACTCTCAGGGCAGCGCAGCGCCGCCTACAACTGCCCGCTCACCGAATGTTGTGCGACGTGCCCACGAGATGGAATTCCACATTAAACATGTTATCCAGAGTTTACCAGCAGCGCAGAGCGATTGTAGACTGCCAGATGTCATCTTCCACCAGAACTGGTAGTCAGGTCTCTCAGATTCCTCAAGTCTACAATGAGGAGTGGACGTGGATGTCTGATATCTGCCAGGTGTTGAGCAACTTTGAGGAGTCAACACAGATGGTCAGCGGCGATGCCGCCATTATCAGCCTCACCATCCCGCTGTTTTGCCTGTTGAAAAACTCACTGCTCAGCATCAAGTTGGATGCTTTGCGCTTGTCACAAGAGACGGTGGAGGAAGATAAGTCGCTTGATAGCCAGAGCACCTCTGGTCTGTTTCTCAGCGCGTATCGGAGGAGGGGGATGAGGATGAGGAGGAAGAGGAGGAGAATGTCGGCGAGACAGTAGAGGGTACCAGTGCTCAGTCCTTAACTCTTGAGCGTGTATGGGCTGAAGAGGAGGACTTGGAGGAGGAGGAGGAGGAGGAAATGGAGAGTCAGGCCAGTTAGGAGAGGGAATTCTTGCGTGTTGGGACTCTGGCGCACATGGCAGACTTCATGTTAGGCTGCCTATCCCGTGACCCTCACGTTAGAAGAATTTTTTCAAACACCGATTACTGGGTGTTCATTCTCCTGGACCCACGGTACAAGCAGAACCTTTCCACTCTCATCCCTGCAGAGGAAAGGATTATGAGAGTGAATAGATATCAACAGGCCCTGGTGCACAAGCTGAAACAATTCTTCCCATCTGACGCCGCTAGCGGCAGAGGGCATGGTTCTGTGGGCCAAGTAGCGGGGAGAGGAGGCGAGCAGGCAGCTTGTCCAGCACTGGCAGGGGAACGCTCTCCAAGGCCTTTGCCACTTTTATGTCACCCCAGCAAGACACTGTCACCTGTCCCCAGTCTAGGCAGAGTAGGGGGGAGCTGTACAGAAAGATGGTGAGGGAGTACCTAGCTGACCATACCAACGTCCGTAGCGATCACTCTGCTCCATACAACTACTGGGTTTCAAAGCTGGACACGTGGCCTGAACTGGCGCTGTACGCCTTGGAGGTGCTGGCCTGCCCTGCCGCTAGCGTGCTGTCAGAGCGGGTATTCAGTGCAGCTGGTGGCGTCATCACCGATAAGCGTACACGCCTGTCAACTGACAGCGCTGACAGGCTGACGCTTATTAAAATGAACAAAGCCTGGATTTCACCGGAATTCAAATCTCCTCCGGGGGAAAGCAGCTAAAGATTTAAATAACTTATGTATCCGATTCCTCTTCTCTACTCCTCTTCTCTACTCCTCCTCCATATCGTCTTTGCCTAACGCTGACCCAAAAAACGCCATTGTTTAGAGGTCCAACTGGCACTCTTTTAGCACAATTTTTCAGGAGGGCCCCCTACAGGCCCTCTCTTCAAACAGTTTTTCAGGAGGGCCCCCTACAGGCTTCTATTCAAACAATTTTTCCAGAGGTCCACCTACAGGCCCTCTATTCAAACAATTTTTCCAGAGGTCCACCTACAGGCCCTCTCTTCAAACAATTTTTCAGGAGGGCCCCCTACAGGCCCTCTATTCAAACAATTTTTCCAGAGGTCCACCTACAGGCCCTCTATTTAAACAATTTTTCCAGAGGTCCATCTACAGGCCCTCTCTTCAAACAATTTTTCAGGAGGGCCCCCTACAGGCCCTCTATTCAAACAATTTTTCCAGAGGTCCACCTACAGGCCCTCTATTCAAACAATTTTTCCAGAGGTCCACCTACAGGCCCTCTCTCCAATTTCAGTTCCAAGTTTTATTTGCGCATACTGCATGCATTTTTATTTTTGGGATAGGTGTGAAAAATAATATTACTTGCGAATCTATATTGCCCAACATTGGATACGGTAGCAAGTAGAAGACCAAACACATGCTGCTCACAGGGTTCCGCAAATTCCTGGTCCACCCGCAAATTCCTTGTCCACAATGTCAAGGAGGACGAGGTTCTGTGGATGAGCAACAAGTCCTTCTGTACTGAAATCGCCGACAAAGTCTCCATCTAAGAACACACAGACCATTGTGGAGAGAGCGGCACAGCTCGCCATCAAAGTGACGAACCCCAATGCCAGACTGCGCAGAGAAGATAACGAATAAATATCTCTGTGGTTATTTTTGCTAAATAAAAGTTAAATAAACCCCCCAAAAAATTCATCTGTTCCTGTGCCTGATCCACCCAAGTTGAATCTGTCCCATCATGAGAAAGTCCCCCCCAAGGAGTCCCCACTGTAACTTGCTTCCCATACAACTACCTCACCCCCCGACACCTGTGTCTCGCCATTGTCCACCACCTCCTCAGACAACACTGGTAAATCACCACTGTCAGCACACGGAAACAGCAAAAGGTCTTGCGAATTGGGGCAGAGAATGTTCTGGGCTAGCACATCAGAGAAGGGGTGACTATGGGGTTCCAGGGAGTACGTGACCACATGCAATCTCCATCTAAAAAGTCATGCCACACTTGATCAATCTCATAATTTACGACTGTACCGGTTGATGCTAAATTTTTATGTTGGGGTCCTGTGTCGTCATTCTAACTCCATCCGGCTGTTGTCACCACCACACACGCTATCCCAGGGGGCACTCCTCTGGCTCTTCCAGCGAAACCTCCTTCCCCCCAGCCTGCCCCCCCCCCACCTACAGGCCCTCTCTCCAAACAATTTACGTCTTTGTCCTATCTTTCTCTCTCTCCAAACCATTTTTCCGGATAGCTGCCATATACGGTTTTAAACTGAGTAGTATACATACCACAGTTGATCAATCTCATAATTTATGACTGTACCGGTTGATGCTAAATTTTTAAGTTGGGGTCCTGCGTCGTCATTCTAAATCCATCCGGCTGTTGTCACCACCACACACGCTAGCCCAGGGGGCACTCCTCTGGCTCTTCCAGCGAAACCTCCTTCCCCCCACCTACAGGCCCTCTCTCCATACTATTTACCCGGATAGGGGAAGTATTAGATATTGTACTGATGTTTTTTGTTTTTCTTCTTTTTATTGCCTCCTGACCTGTGATAGGCAGAGCATAGACACGTCCCCTTAGCTGCAGTGGGAAAGACACTTCCCCGGCCAGAGCAAGCTCTTTTTCCGTTTTCCGTGGTCGAAAAATCCATTAAATATAAGGTCCCAAGATAGGGGACGTATACGGTATTAAACTGAGAAGAATCGATACCATACCGGTTGATGCAACAGTTTTCCAAAATCCATTCTGGCTGTTGTCACCACCACACACGCTAGCCCAGGGGGCACTCCTCTGGCTCTTCCAGCGAAACCTCCTTGCCCCAGCCTGCCCCCCACCTACAGGCCCACTCTACAAACAATTTACCCGGATAGGGGACGTATTAGATGTTGTACTGATGTTTTTTTTTGTTCTTCTTTTAATTGCCTCCTGACCTGTGATAGGCAGAGCATGGACACGTCCCCTTAGCTGCAGTGGGAAAGACACTCCCCTGGCCAGAGCAAGCTCTTTTTCCGTTTTCCATGGTCGAAAAATCCATTAAATATAAGGTCTCAAGATAGGGGACGTATACGGTATTAAACTGAGAAGAATCGATACCATACCGGTTTATGCAACAGTTTTTACAAATCCATTCTGGCTGTTGTCAGCACCACACACGCTAGCCCAGGGGGCACTCCTCTGGCTCTTCCAGCAAAACCTCCTTCCCCCCCACCTACAGGCCCTCTCTCCAAACAATTTACCCGGGTAGGGGGACATATTAGATATTGTACTGATTCTGAATTGCCTCTGCGATAGACAGGAATCGAACCCAGATCAACTGCTTGGGAAGTAGCTATGCTCACCACTATACCACCAGCAGGCACAGCAACTGATAAGAACAGATACTAAACTTGATTTCAGCTGCAGTGCCAGCATGAGCAGTGGTGTCACCTGCAAGCGGTGATGGACCTTCGTTGCACCTAGTTGGGTGCTTCCCTAACATGTGATGGGTATTTGCCTCGCCTTTCTTGGTCTGGGTGAGCACAATTGCCATGAGGGTAACCACCAGGCTGTTGCCTGAGAATTTGGGGTAATGGTGGGATTAGGCAGCCTCAGAGGCATCCATGCATGCTGCCCCTGCTGTTTCCTGTCCATTTCCGTGGTGTTTCCATCATTTTCTGAGGTTTCCAGGTTTTCACCCAGCCTTCCCTAGGCAGAGCCTTGGTCCCCCGCAAAAATGCTCGAGTCTTCCATTGACTTCAATGGGGTTCGTTATTCGAAACGAGCACCCGAGCATCGGGAAAAGTTCGACTCGAATAACGAGCACCCGAGCATTTTAGTGCTCGCTCATCTCTAGTCGTCACCATTTATTTTTCTGTTTTCATGATCCATCACAAGAACATAAAAATAATTTAAAAAATGGGTCCTGTTCATACGGCCTCAATCAAACGTTCAGTATTTTGTATCAGGATTTGATCAGGATTTTGAAGTCAAAAGCAGGAGCAGGTCCAAAACACAGGAGATATGCAAATATTTCCATCACGTGTTATCTCTGTTTTAGACCCTCTCTTGTTTTTGTTTTAACAATACTGATCAAATTCTGATGCAAAAAAACTGACCAAATACTGAATACGTGATAGAGGCCAATGAAGTCCTGCATGCAGGACTTCTTTTCCATCTGAATAAAGCAACTTGAGCATGAGGCCTCTTTCACACAGTCAATATTTTGCATCTGGATTTGATCATGATTTTAAAGCCAAAAGCAAGAGTGGTTCTAAAACACAGAACACATATAATATTTCCTTCATATTTTATCTCTGTTTTGGAGTCACTCTTGTTTTTGCCTGACAAATACTGATCAATGCTGACCAAATTTGACAGTTTGAAGGTGGATGCTCAAAATATAGGATCCGTTTTTTGGGGGCTGTTCTTCTGATGAATCAGAAGAATGGAAAAATAAACAGTGATTTGAACACAGCATGGTCCAAGATAGTCCATGCTAAAAAATATAGACCTGATACTAACATTGACCTGTAAGGCTGAGTTCACATTTCTGTTATTTGGTCAGTTATTTCCATCATTTGTTGTGAGCCTAATATATGAGCCATGCCTATTAGTTATCATGAATAGATCTCCACCTGTTCTGTGGTTTTGACCCACATCTTCCTTGGACTGTTAATAACTGATGAGAACAACTGACCAAATAATTGAAGTATGAACTAAGCTTAGTAGTGATGAACAGTCAATCTACAGCTAACAGAAGGGATTCAAAATCATGTGTTTGCACTGCCACAACATGGATTAAAATAACCTTTTTTTCCCCTCTACTACTGTATTGGTGCTGCCTCCATGTCCTTATTTTGTTCCACTAAAGAGTTATTTGAACACAGCACCTGCAGGGGCGCACACTTTTTTTTTTGCTTTACTGAAGGCTGCTGCATGCTCTTTTTTTGTTTAGCTACTGGTTAGCTAGGACTGTTGGTGGCCTGCACAATGATGTGCACATCTATATACATGTCCTGCCTGTCGTTCTGATGCATAGTAGCTATGTATGTTGCTGCAATGCACAGTGATGTATGCCGAGATACGGTGTCCTTAAAGTTTAACTGCAGGCCGAAATAAAGCTGATTTAACAAGTTTTGTGACAAATCAATTTGTAACTAAGTGAATTTCTTACAGAAATTTGGCAAAGCTACCCAATTGAATTTTTGAAAATTTCAGTCATCTCTAATTAAAACCCCATGAAAAACTATATAAATTTGGTTTCATTGTAATCATATTGACCCAAAGAATAAACGTGTCATATGCTGTACAAATGTAACCAATATAACTGTGGCAGAATTTTTTTTTTTCCTATTCCAGCCAATCTGGAATTATTTTCTACATTGTATGCCATAGTAAATGGTGCCATTAGAAAATACAACTTGTCCACCAACAACAAACCCTTAGGCCTCTTTCACACGGGCGAGATTTCCGCGCGGGTGCAATGCGTGATGCGAACGCATTAAACCCGCACTGAATCCTGACCCATTCATTTCAATGGGGCTTTTCACATGAGCGATGTTTTTCACGCAGCAGTTCGCCGTTGCATGAAAATCGCAGCATGTTCTATATTCTGCGTTTTTCACGCAGCCCTGGCCCCATTGAAGTGAATGGGGCTGCATGAATAACGCATTGCATCCGCACACAAGTGCGGATGCAATGCGTGATTCACTGATGGTTGCTAAGAGATGTTGTTTGTAAACATTCAGTTTTTTTTCACGCGCGTGAAAAACGCATTGAAACGCTTCGCACCCGCGCGGAAAAAACTGAACGAACGTACGCAATCGCAGTCAAAACTGACTGCAATTGCGTGCGGATTGGTGCGGATGCGTGCGGATTTTCCTGAACGCATCCGGACCAAATCCGGACACGCTCGTGTGAAAGGGGCCTTATACGGCTATATGAACAGAAAAAGTAATAAAGTTATGGCTCCAGGAAGGTATTGAATGAAAAACAAAAATACAAATATGGAAATTTGCGTGGGGCTGAAAGGGTTACATAATGCTACAAAAAGGGATAAAAGAGATCTACAAATCAAAATGGAAGCTACATTTATTTTTTTTAAATCAAACATTCTTGGAATGAACATAGATATAAGTCTATAAATACTGTGCTCAGATTAATAATTTAATCCTTTTATGATAATTGCCGTCAATATTAGATAAATGTTTTAATGTATGTAAATGAGCCTCTAAGAGCAATAGGCTCAGCTCTTTCTGCAATTGCCACATCTTCTACGATTTGACTGACATGGCCACATATGAATATGTTTTCTCCCCCTGGCCCTGTTAATCAAAGTGGAGAGGCCGTAGCAGTTGTAGAGAGAGCAGAAACTCTAAGTTTAATGGCAACACCCCCAGCCCCAACATAGAGGCTCCTTCATATATATAAAAATAATGTTTTTCTCAGCAATCCGGACACATGTGAACATGAGACCAACACAGATGCCTTCAGCTGCCAAGAACACATTTAATAGGTCAGCCAATTCCATAGGTACAAATCTGATGACAGATGTCCTTTAAAGAGATTGTATGATATTAGAGAAGCATACACCAAATGTAATTTATTTAATTTGAAGGAGACTAGATAAGGGCGACCACCACATGGCTATAATGCATCCGAGCCCTGCTGAATTAAGTGCTAACTCATTGCTGTTTGTTAATGGCTGTGTGGTTTATCTAAAATACATGTAGTCTTGAACAAACAGAAATGAGTTAACACTTCCTTTATTAGTAGACCATGGCAAGCAATTGCTTTTGCCTCCATTGTGGAAGTACTTTGGTTGCAGCACAACATTGCAAAGGCTTAGTTGGGGTGGCTACCTGGGACATTGACCTAAGGGTAATTAATTACCTACTTACTCTCAGTCTGCAGTCTAAGAACACATGGAAAGGCCAGCTTTTATGACATATGGTGTGGTACTGCATGGCGTCCATTGTTGCTGTGGTTGTGTGCTTGTGGGCAGGTGAGGCCGAAAGCCAAGGAAGTTTACCCTTAACATGGTTATAATGCAATCTGTTGTCTTTTTCTATCCAATGATCCTCTTTTACTTTGTACAACACATGCTTCTTTTTTAAAAGTGCACATTGCTGGACAAATTTCAATTTGATTTAACAACTATTGGCAAAAGTCTCTGACAAATGCTCTTAGATGCAAAGTACTTGTCTTGTTAGGTGCCAAAATCAAAGTGTGTTAGAGCAATAATCACATAACTTGGATGCTGTAATTTACTTAGTGTCTTAACTCGTTCCTGAAATACATTTCTCAAATTAATGATAACTGTTCTTGTTTTCCTGTATAATCCTTTTCTCATTTTTTTCTATCTCTACCCCTAGTTCAATCCATTCATATAATTTATCACCTCCTTTATATACTTTATATGTTATAAACTGTTTATATTAACCATTGACTTCAGCCATACCTCACTTTATTTATATTTACTTTTATCCTCCCAATAACATTGGTTACAGAGAGTAATGTTTTATTAACTTTTGAGCAGCCAAGTGCTGCTTTTATAGTAGCAAGGATGTACTTGAACCTTATGATCTGTATTGTTTCACTACATAGAATTTACCACAGTTTTGGTCTGTAGCTTAAACTGACATCAAACCTGGGTTAGCCCTTTAGAGACCGTGAAGTTTATTCTCTTAACACACCTGTCATGGTCACAGATAACAATTCAAATATTTAAAAATCTGCCTACACTTGGACAGCAAAGATCTTCATACTAAATTAAGGTCTAATCAGCATGCATTGTGTTATAGAGCAGGAGAAACTGAGCAGATTGATGTAGAGTTTTGTGGGAAAAGATTCAGTATGACTTGTGCTTTATTTATTTGAATGTCTGCTCTTTCTATTATTTAGGAGTAAAGTAGTGGCCCTATCACTGATTGAGAGCTATCAATGCATGCCATTTTATACAAGGAAGCCTATCAGTCACTGAACTCCTAAATCATAGATATAACATAGATTTAAATTAATAAAATACAATTATATAATAAATCCTTCCCCACAAAGCTACATATCAATCTGCTCAATCCTTAGTCTTTAGCTTTTCCAGTTAAAAGTTTCCTGTCCGATGTGAAATACTGAAAGCAAAGACTAATCCAAGTTATATATTTATTAGATTACGTTGAATTCACCATAGATTGATGGAAGTGTTTTGTGGATTTACATTACACTTTACATTTACATTTACACTCACCTAGCTCTCTTTTTGCAACTCTTGGGCAAATTTTAGTCTTCAGCTTTTCCAGTTGAACCCCAGTCTTCATTTTTTTTCTGCACAGATATCCTTTAAGATGTGAAATTCTGGAACCAAAGGCCAATGCAAGTTATATATTTATCAGATTATGTCAAAGTCATCACTCAACAGGTATTTCCATAGACTGAAGACTGAACCAAGGTGCAAATGGAATTGTTTTGTGGATTCACATACACTCACCCAGATCTTCATTATAAACATAGTCATACATATAGGACCAAGAAAGGAGTGTTGCCTTGTTGCAGAATTCCTTTGGAACGCACAGTAGTTAGGTCTTTAAAAAATGACAAATGAACATAATCCAGAAATTCAGAACAAACCAGCACAAAGGGATAGAAAACATACCCTAACATTTGAGACCACACTGGTCCTCACACATGTATACTACATGTATGCTACTCTATAGTTAACAAACATTCTTAAATCACACTAAGATCTAGCCATGGTCATTCACACTTAGAAGTAGCTGTTTCTGGGTTATAGCTCTGCTACCACACATAGTTTACTAGGGCTCATAGATGAAAATACACTCCACTTATCTCCAACTAAATATTAGTGCACCACCAATGACCAGATGCTATTTTATTGTATTTTTCTCATTGCTGTGTTAATATAGTATTTTTTTTTCAGTTTGATAACAGTTCAATTTTTACTTGGGATAATTGGTCATTGTTTCATCATTTTGGTGCTACCCATGGATTGTTTATTCTACCTTTTTAGTGCACTTACAACTGCAGTCTGTTTGCTACTGCTTCTACATTACTTCTGACAAATAAAATGACTCTGTCAGATTATTTAGATGATCTTCTCTTTTTCCTCTTTTATCACATCATCTCATTATGTCTCCAGGATTTCCCCTGAGTTTATCCTCTAGATCCTCCCTCAAGCACACCCGCATGTAATTGTATACATTTTTTATACATTCATACATCATACATTTTTTGCTCCTGGATTTTAGTAACATAGTAACATAGTTTGTAAGGCCGAAAAAAGACATCTGTCCATCCAGTTCAGCCTGTTTTCCTACAAGTTGATCCAGGGGAAGGCAAAAAAACCCTGTGAGGTAGAAGCCAATTTTCCTCACTTTAGGGGGAAAAATTCCTTCCCGACTCCAGTCAGGCAATCAGAATAACTCCCTGCATCAATGACCCATCTCTAGTAACTATAACCTGTAATATTATTACCCTCCAGAAATACATCCAGGCCCTTCTTGAACTCTCTTAGTGAACTTACCATCACCACCTCCTCAGGCAGAGAGTTCCATAGTCTCACTGCTCTTACCGTAAAGAATCCTCTTCTATGTTTATGTACAAACCTTCTTTCCTCCAGACGCAGAGGATGTCCCCTCGTCACAGTCACAGTCCTCGGGATAAATAGATGATGGGAGAGATCTCTGTACTGACCTCTGATATATTTATACATAGTTATTAGATCTCCCCTCAGTCGTCTTTTTTCTAAAGTGAATAACCCTAATTTTGATAATCTTTCTGGGTACTGTAGTCCACCCATTCCAGTTATTACTTTAGTTGCCCTCCTCTGAACCCTCTCCAACTCTGCTATGTCTGCCTTGTTCACAGGAGCCCAGAACTGTACACAGTACTCCATATGTGGTCTGACTAGTGATTTGTAAAGTGGCAGGACTATGTTCTCATCACGGGCATCTATGCCTCTTTTGATGCAACACATTATCTTATTGGCCTTGGCAGCAGCTGTCTGACACTGGTTTCTGCAGCTTAATTTGCTGTTCACTAAAATTCCTAGGTCCTTTTCCATGTCAGAGTTACCCACTGCTTTACCATTTAGTATGTACTGGTGACTTGCATTATTCCTTCCCATATGCATAACCTTACATTTGTCAGTGTTAAACCTCATCTGCCACTTTTCTGCCCAAGCCTCCAGTCTATCCAGATCCTGCTGTAGCAGTGCACTGTCCTCCTCTGTGTTAATTACTTTACACAGTTTAGTGTCATCTGCAAAAGTTGATATTTTACTGTGCAAGCTTTCTACAAGATCATTAATAAATATATTGAAGAGAATAGGACCCAATACAGACCCCTGTGGTACCCCACTAGTAACAGTGACCCAATCTGAGTATGTACCGTTAATAACCACCCTCTGTTTTCTATCACTAAGCCAGTTACTTACCCACATACAAACATTTTCTCCCAGGCCAAGCATTCTCATTTTGTATACTAACCTTTTATGTGGTACCATGTCAAACGCTTTGGAGAAGTCCAAATATACGACATCCATTGAGTCGCCGCGGTCAAGTCTAGAACTTACCTCCTCATAGAAACTGATTAAATTGGTTTGACATGACCGATCTCTCATGAAGCCATGCTGATATGGAGTTATTTGCTTATTTTCATTGAGGTACTCCAAGATAGCATCTCTTAGAAAACCTTCAAACAGTTTACCCACAACAGAAGTTAAACTTACCGGCCTATAGTTTCCAGGCTCTGTTTTTGGACCCTTTTTGAATATTGGCACCACATTTGCTATGCGCCAATCCTGTGGAACACTCCCTGTCAGTATAGAGTCCTTAAAGGGAACCTGTCATCTCCAAAACACCCCGTGAACTAGAGTAAGCAGTGTATAGTGTAAGTGACGTTGAGTCCGGTTATGTAATTTTTATCTTCACACTCACTTCCATTCTGATATTGTGCTCCCACAAACCTGCAGTAAAATGCACTCGGTGGACTCTGGTGATCACTCACATAATGGAGAGGACTCAAAGAAGAGTCCAGTGAGTGCATTTTACTGCAGGTTTGTGGGAGCACAGCGTCGGAATAGAAGTGAGTATGACGATAAAACTTTCATATTCGGATTCAGCATCACTTACACTATACAACGCTTACTCTAGTTCAGGGGGTGTTTCGGAGATGACAGGTTCCCTTTAAATATCAGAAATAAGGGTCTGTCGATTACATTACTTAATTCTCTTAGGATACGGGGGTGTATGCCATCCGGTCCTGGTGATTTGTCTATTTTAATATTTTTAAGACGTTGCTGCACCTCTTCCTGGGTCAGAGAGGACACTTTTAAAGGGAAATTTACTTTTATACTCTGCATTTCATCTGACATTTTATTTTCCTCAGTGAATACAGTGGAGAAAAAGTTATTTAGTAGCTTCGCTTTCTCCTCATCGCTCTCTGCTACTCCCCCCTCATTACTCTGTAAGGGGCCGACACCTTCAGGTTTATACTTTCATCCAATTAGAATCATTTTAAATTTGTTTTGGCAGTCAGGGGGAATAGCTATATTTCATGCCGTGGTACTGTAGCAGTGACATCTAGTTCCTTAGCCAAAGGGACCCTGGAGCTACTCTACTTCCTAAGAAGACAATACAAGTTATGTATCTGTTTTAGTCTTCTTCACAATGTCTTGAACTCTAGTTGTCAGTTTCAGTTTTCAAATATGTTATATGTTTTCAATCTCCAATCTTTTTAAACATAGAAAAATCTAGGAACAGGCTTTATTCCAAATATCATAAAAACGGTTTGTGGGATAATATTATGTTCAACTGAGATCATAGAGAAAAGTTACTTGTGGATATGAATGTCTTATCCACAAATACAGTCCGTGTACCCAACACCCAAAGACCTATAACATCACCGACACCTTCTCGTGAATCCTCCAATGTGGTGAACATGATACTCTGTATAAGGTGGAGGAATTTATATTGGGGAGACTGTACAGAAATGGCGATCCAGAATGAATTTTCACAGATTCAAGATAAACCACAAGGCCGATACATCTGTGGGAATCCATTTCTCTGGACCAGGACACTCCATGGATGACTTGAAGGTTTTAATACTCAAAGGGAATTTCAAGAATGATAGAGACAGGAAAACTTGGGAATTTAAAATGATTACTACATTCCAATCATTTAGTGATGGATTGAATCTCCCTGCTCGTTTTATGACCCACTATTTAGACAAAATTCATACTTCCATCAGTTCGAGTCCCAGTTTCTTAATCTACATTGTTTCCACTGACCATGCCCACTTGTTGCTCGACCTAATCTTAATTATGCATCACCCATGTACAGGTTTTGCTGTAACATCCTATATGTGTTGTGCCTGTTTCTCAGTCGTCCATTTGTAATCTTGCCTGAAAAATGAGTCTTTGTTGTCTGAAAGCTTGCAATTAGAGATGAGCGAACATGCTCGTCCGAGCTTGGTGCTCGTTCGAGCATTAGGGTACTCGTAACTGCTCGATGCTCGGACGAGTATCTCGCCATGCTCGAGGAAATGGCAACTTCCGCATCGTGCTTTTTTGGCGCCTAAAAACACAGCCAATCACAATCCAGGAGACTCTGCGTACCACCCAGCATCACGTGGGGCCCTTACATGTCGATAGCAGGGGTTGGCTGGCCTGATCAGGTGACCCTGGAATATACTACCGACTGGCCGCTGTGCTCGTCTCAGATGCCGTCTGGATATCGTTAGGAATAGAGCTGCTGCCTTTCAGGGACAGTGTTAGGGCCTGAATTTAGTTCTTAGTTAGGCAGGGATCACCAACAAAGAACCCAACAGCCCTTCTAAGGGCTAGAAGACATTTTATTTATTTATTTTTTGTCACTTGGCTGGCTGGCACTAGTAGTGAAGCTATCGCCATATCTAACCCTGTTTTTTTTTTTGTTCTATCTCAGTGATACAAATCCATTGCACACAGCACTGTGGAACCATTCTGCGTGTCACAGTTCAGCACTGACTCACTCCAATCCATATATACTGTCCAGGTGACACTTTCTGTACGTCACACAATACAACCAAGTCATTTGCTACCAATATCATCTACCGCTTGATCCAGAAAATTCTCTGTGTGACATTTGTCTGGGTCACAGACTAAATAGCCACCGTTAACAGGGTGTCAGTCAGTTCTACCATATTTCCTGCACGTCACGTTCCCAGAAAAACAAAATATAAAAAAAAAAAATATATTATTTCAGTTGTTTTAGCTCAGTGATACAAATCCATTTTACTCAGCTGCGTGTAACCTTTCTGTGTGACGCTGTTCAGCATACTCACTCCAAACGGTATATACTGTCCAGGTGACACTGTCTGTACGTCACACAATACAACCAAGTCATTTGCTACCAATATCATCTACCGCTTGATCCAGAAAATTCTCTGTGTGACATTTGTCTGGGTCACAGACTAAATAGCCACCGTTAACAGGGTGTCAGTCAGTTCTACCATATTTCCTGCACGTCACGTTCCCAAAAAACAAAATATAAAAAAAAAAATTATTATTTCAGTTGTTTTAGCTCAGTGATACAAATCCATTTTACTCAGCTGCGTGTAACCTTTCTGTGTGACGCAGTTCAGCATACTCACTCCAAACGGTATATACTGTCCAGGTGACACTGTCTGTACGTCACACAATACAACCAAGTCATTTGCTACCAATATCATCTACCGCTTGATCCAGAAAATTCTCTGTGTGACATTTGTCTGGGTCACAGACTAAATAGCCACCGTTAAAAGGGTGTCAGTCAGTTCTACCATATTTCCTACACGTCACGTTCCCAAAAAAACAAAATATAAAAAAAAAAAATTATTATTTCAGTTGTTTTAGCTCAGTGATACAAATCCATTTTACTCAGCTGCGTGTAACCTTTCTGTGTGACGCAGTTCAGCATACTTACTCCAAACGGTATATACTGTCCAGGTGACACTGTCTGTACGTCACACAATACAACCAAGTCATTTGCTACCAATATCATCTACCGATTGATCCAGAAAATTCTCTGTGTGACATTTGTCTGGGTCACAGACTAAATAGCCACCGTTAACAGGGTGTCAGTCAGTTCTACCATATTTCCTGCACGTCACGTTCCCAAAAAAACAAAATATAAAAAAAAAAAATTATTTTCAGTTGTTTTAGCTCAGTGATACAAATCCATTTTACTCAGCTGCGTGTAACCTTTCTGTGTGACGCAGTTCAGCATACTCACTCCAAACGGTATATACTGTCCAGGTGACACTGTCTGTACGTCACACAATACAACCAAGTCATTTGCTACCAATATCATCTACCGCTTGATCCAGAAAATTCTCTGTGTGACATTTGTCTGGGTCACAGACTAAATAGCCCACCGTTAACAGGGTGTCAGTCAGTTCTACCATATTTCCTGCACGTCACGTTCCCAAAAAAACAAAATATAAAAAAAAAAATTATTATTTCAGTTGTTTTAGCTCAGTGATACAAATCCATTTTACTCAGCTGCGTGTAACCTTTCTGTGTGTCACAGTTCAACACATTCGCTCCCATCCGTATATACTGTCCAGGTGACACTTTCTGTACGTCACACAATACAATCAAGTCATTTTCTACCAATATCATCTACCGCTTGATCCAGAAAATTCTTTGTGTGACATTTGTCTGGGTCACAGACTAAATAGCCACCGTTAACAGGGTGTCAGTCAGTTCTAACCATATTTCCTGCACATCACGTTCCCAAAAAAACAAAATATAAAAAAAAAAAATATTATTTCAGTTGTTTTAGCTCAGTGATACAAATCCATTTTACTCAGCTGCGTGTAACCTTTCTGTGTGACGCAGTTCAGCATACTCACTCCAAACGGTATATACTGTCCAGGTGACACTGTCTGTACGTCACACAATACAACCAAGTCATTTGCTACCAATATCATCTACCGCTTGATCCAGAAAATTCTCTGTGTGACATTTGTCTGGGTCACAGACTAAATAGCCACCGTTAACAGGGTGTCAGTCAGTTCTACCATATTTCCTGCACGTCACGTTCACAAAAAAAACAAAATATAAAAAAAAAAAATTATTATTTCAGTTGTTTTAGCTCAGTGATACAAATCCATTTTACTCAGCTGCGTGTATCCTTTCTGTGTGACGCAGTTCAGCATACTCACTCCAAACGGTATATACTGACCAGGTGACACTGTCTGTACGTCACACAATAAAACCAAGTCATTTGCTACCAATATCATCTACCGCTTGATCCAGAAAATTCTCTGTGTGACATTTGTCTGGGTCACAGACTAAATAGCCACCGTTAACAGGGTGTCAGTCAGTTCTACCATATTTCCTGCACGTCACGTTCCCAAAAAAACAAAATATAAAAAAAAAAATTATTATTTCAGTTGTTTTAGCTCAGTGATACAAATCCATTTTACTCAGCTGCGTGTAACCTTTCTGTATGTCACAGTTCAACACATTCGCTCCCATCCGTATATACTGTCCAGGTTACACTTTCTGTACGTCACACAATACAACCAAGTCATTTGCTACCAATATCATCTACCGCTTGATCCAGAAAATTCTCTGTGTGACATTTGTCTGGGTAACAGACTAAATAGCCACCGTTAACAGGGTGTCAGTCAGTTCTACCATATTTCCTGCACGTCACGTTCCCAAAAAAACAAAATATAAAAAAAAAATTATTATTTCAGTTGTTTTAGCTCAGTGATACAAATCCATTTTACTCA